>VCCN01001572.1:2817776-2829965 GCA_006491835.1 Architeuthis dux
CACCGTTACTCTTGCCCCGTCTCCTGCTGAGGTACGTATTTGTGATACAGACATTTCTGTTCACTTTTATTCTGGTCACGTCCGTACCGAACTCCCGCTCCTCCAAGGTAGGAGTAAACTATTTATGAAATCAAATAGGAAACGAAATAAACGATTGAAAGTTGAATATTACGATGTTGAAAATAAGTTTAAATCCAATTAGGCATATTTTAATAAGACGAAATACGAAAAATAAACAACAGAAATGGTAATAAAATGGGAATCATGTTATGTTAACAGAGATAAAATATGTCAAATGATAGTTTTGATCGTTTTAATGGAACGCAGGTCGAAACTGGAAGAAATGTGTGAGCTCAACAAACACCTAGATCTCTCTCGGGAAGAGTGAGGATGGGCCTGAAGTGTCGATCAATTAGAGGTCGTGGGTCTAAATTTTAGCGGGCATGTCCATAGCACTATTGATGCCAGTGACAGGAGTCGAGAGAAGGGGAATTTATATAGTTGCACTCATTTGACCCGCAGCGATGACTACAATGGATCTCTGTTATAAACATTGAATGTTCAGAGGGAGTACAATAAGAGACATAACTGTGTGTGGAGTAATATCCACTGGGAACTGTGCAAGCGGATGTGTTTTTTACCAAAAAGGCCATATAGGTATATGGGCAGACAAGAATATGTCATAGAGAATGAAATACCGATCATGTGTGAGGCTCATTGTAATAGCTGTACATTAGTACTATCTACCTTATTATATTTCGTTCGTTTAACTATTCAATAAGATCAATTGTAAACCGGCTGCTTCGTGATATTAATAGAGGAGGTGGGTGCCATCGCCCTAAATATGCCATGGATTTGTCAGTACGGCACGCCGACATTGTCCTAGGTTTACTGGACTAACCAATACATGCACTCTAAATCAGTACTAACTGTTTCATTATATGTATTGAGGTGATGGGTGCCGTCATGGAACTCCTCTTTTTCTAAAGATGCCATGGATGTCGCATAACGGAACCCCAGACATCTCTTAAGTTCATTGAACTAACCAAGACAATAGAATGTAAACCAGTACGTGTAGCACCCGCTTCATAGTATGTATCGAATAGATGGACACTATCACGGAACGCCTAATTCTCATGGATGCCATGGCGGGTAGACTATTTCACCCGGTTAATAGAGACAATGGGACGAACCAAGCAATATTCAATGATGAAATAAACAGTGTTGACATTCACAAGGCTAACCATGAGAATGGTGAGGGATATCGGGTCGATGATGATGATGGTTCCGACGCCGATGATGATGAAAATAACAACAGATTCCCCGATATCTTAAATTCGAGCGGCGCTATGAAATGTTTCCTAAGATGGGATGGCGCAAGGTGAATAAGCAGTTATCATTAATTCAAGCGAGAACAATTTTGAGCGTTACCAGACCAAAACAAACTTGCTTCTATTTCTGCCCGTTTTAGGCTAAGCATGACACTCTCGTGTGCTCTCTGTGAATGTCCTGATGGTTTAGAAGATATCTCGCTAACGGATGAGGCGGTTTGATGTATTTCAAAGAAAACATCGATGACCAATGTATAACAGAAAACGTATTGTAATTTACAGTAAAAAAGAAAACGAAAGTCAGGACATAAAACGCAGTCTTCAATAACTTGTATGATCTCCAAAGAATATTGAAAAGCAACACGAGAACAGAAAAGAAACAACAATAAGACATTTTCGGAGTAAATAACATCATACAAAATAATACAAATTAATCAGAAGCTCCGAAATGGTAGGATTTATCATGATTATTCTTTCTCTTTGTACTTCAGTGTTGTTCGATATGAAAATGTATTTAAAATGACGAACCGAGAATGGCAAAGGATCGGTCAAAAGCAGACACACCGGAAGCTGTTAAATCGAAATTGTTTCCCCTGTAGACCACAGGGAATCTTTCTTGAAGACACACATACATGATAGATATGTCTTGGAGAAGAAAGTCAAACAGAAGTGGCGACCAACGCGAATGGTGTTCGGTGAAAACAGTGTATTCATTATGATAAGACGACAATATACGTTGCTCCAATCCGGGAGACGTCTTCAATAATTGAGTACTGCATCAAGAAGACATATTTTCCTGGAAAGACACTTCTTCATCTCTTGGGGGAAATCGTCGTTCTTTCATGGAAACTTATGTGTCTTGTTTTGGTAAATATTCCATTCACTTTTTATGCTTTTATCCATTGCACTCAACATTCGAGGAATAAATAGTTTACCTATTCTATGTATCACTGCTAGGTATTCGATTACTGTTTTTTATATTTAGCGGACATTTGCCTTGCATTTAAACACCGTCAATGGTCTCTTCTTCGTTGGGCCGCACGTTGTAAGTACAGGATATGATTGTAACCTTATTCAGATGCTGTTTTGTTAGAACATAGTTCAGCCACAAAACAGACAATATGATGTGTGTATGTAATCCAGGATGTATTATTTTCATACATACGAATGTACAATTCTCAATTAGAGTGTTCGATATTTATATGTATCGACTCTTACATGAGCATACATATCTTTTTATGAGCATTTTACCTCATACAAAAGAGAAACCAATCGACATTTCCTGTTACGACGTTAAACGAGGTTCAGCAGTTCAACATATAATTTATCAAGGGAGATAATAAAGTGTAAATAATTACGGTCTTCATGCCACGCCCCGAAGGATTTCTATGAAAATAAGAGAAACATCCGTGTTCATTTGGTAATCAGGGTACATCATTGCCAAGGGAGATAATCCTAGTGATTACAACCTATTCGGTGAGCCATTCCTGTTAAACAGTCTCTAGGCGAATGCAAAGGTTTTGGCTGAGTTGAAAGGGTGCGAAATAATTGAATGTTACTTGAGGTGTTTGTCGTTTTTGTCTAAAAGGTGGCCATAACCAAAAAATATGGCAGTCGATCGAAGAGCCAGTATAGCATCGTGTGAATGTCAGAGGCAAATGTGAAGAACATACTCTCATGACAAAAACGATGAACACACGGTAGAACTAGTAATGGAATACACTGTGGCTGTGTGTATTCGCACGTATTTGGAGATAATAGTGTGTACGTGACCAAAACGGCAGATCATACTTCCGGGGCTAGAAAATAGGTCAAACGGCCGACGAAGTCAACACAAAGAAAATATGTTCGACCAACCAGAGTGGTTTAAGGGTTACCGTGATTTAAAACCGGGCGGCAGTTTAGAGTTAGTTAGCATCCGACACACAGGAGCGATGGATCAAACCAGCTAGGGGGCTTGGCTCCCCATCTCTTTAGGCTGAGGGAAGAGAAGGAGAAATAAACTTGATTTTTGAACTGCTATAATCACTGCCGGTACTTCAGTACAGAAAATCGTTAGAGTTTTTAAGAGAAAATCAGAATCCAGTACCCCATGGTGACCCGTGAATCGGCCCGGCATCGAAGTTGTGAACGGGAATAAAACGGACCCATATATTCAATTGAAATCAATGAATGGTGTCTTTCCATCCAACCAGGTGGGGGGCCCCTTTCTCCGGTTTGGACGGGCATATTTCCCTTCATAGAATGTTCTCTCCCGTAAAGGTACAGCCCAGCGACGAGACGTCACACATCGGCGGCAGAAGAAATACCAACCGTTTATTCTACAGACGTATGTGAAGAAAACAGGTTAATAAATAACATTTTCTTTTTAAAACGCAAATACCCGGTGGTAGCTACCGTAGCGCGATGCTGGTGCCATAGTCGAATTTTCATGTGTACTGAGTTTCATCCTCACTAGATACCAGAGTAGTATGGCCTTGTGTCAGAGTGTGTCAATGTTAATAAATAAGTAAAAACGTGGTTTGTGTTCAAGCATTCTAACGCATCTGAGAGGTTGAGGTATATCGGAAAGAATGAAGCTATTCTCAACATTTCGAGAACTGGTTTCGCTGCCTTAATGTAACATGGCAACAAATCTGGTGGAACCTAAAACCACATGCCTGAACATAGACTCTCCTATGGGATTATTCAGTCAGTAATGAGACACCATCTATTGGATGTATGTAGTGTGTGACCATTGCATTCACAATCACCGAGCTTGCTCATTCTTCCCTGTGTTATTACTCCACAGTATGAGTGTCATTTACTAATCCAAATACAATAAATACTAAATTGTTCTCAAGTTATACTATTCGTGGAGGTATTCGTGTATCATTCTTTTGTGTTTCATGTTTTAGAAAGTGATAATCGTTTGCAAAAGAATGAAAATATTGGTCGAGCAAACAAAACACAACGTCGCACTTTCTACAATTAGACATTAATCTTCTCTTGAGGTGAGCATATTTGTTTTATGCGCAGGATATTTGTTTATAACTTTGTATCTTGATTTTATCGTAACACACGAACTGAAATTACGTTTCAATGATTGTTTTCCCGATGACGCTATAAATCAGAGAGTGTTGC
The DNA here is from genome assembly GCA_006491835.1 of Architeuthis dux. Taxonomy (NCBI): domain Eukaryota; kingdom Metazoa; phylum Mollusca; class Cephalopoda; order Oegopsida; family Architeuthidae; genus Architeuthis; species Architeuthis dux. Next base: position 2,822,231 of record VCCN01001572.1, read on the forward strand.
ATTCTGTTTGTTTCTGTAGCCATTTAAATCTCTAATGAGTTTTCGCACGGGAACCGGTTGGCGTATAACACATTCTATCCCGTGATAAAAAACTCTCCCGTGGATAATTTGTTTTCAAAACTGGGAAACTAATTACCTTCTTCTGTTAAACACAGAAACATATATTTATTAAGTTGTTACACATGAAATGTCGTCGTTCGCATCATGGCATGCTAAGAGTGAAAGATATATTAATAGATGCATTTTTTTTACTATTCAATGCAATGTGTCCTGGACGTTATAAACCTTAAAGATCTAAACTTAACATTTTAAAATTAGCATTTTTATGAACGTAGTTCCGTCTTATGTATGTCTTCTGATGCACACGGTACGGCTGTTTAAGCCAACATCTCGTAAGAATATTAATTTTGATTGGTCAAACAGTTTCAAATTGAACCAAATTGAATCAATGAAATTGAATCTTTTAAAGAGGCTTCTGTAGTCGTAATGTCCGTTTTCAACATCCTAACTGTTAGAACGTGAACATCCCGTAGGCGTAAGTATTATTAAATTATTTTTGATTGGTCAAACATAGTTTCAAATTGAACCAACCAAATTGAATCCGTTTACCTACATTTTTGTTAGACGCACTAAAACTAATGTGACATTCCGAATGTGACGTTTATTTTTAAATCATCGATTCTGCTTAAATGCCTTACATCTCCTCTTAACGATAACTGCTTCAAATATCTATTACGCACAAGATGAGAACATTAAAACACAACATAAATCTATCTGTTCTAAGTTAGTAACAAAATGAACTGAAGAAGGTTCGACATTTATCTCAGTTTATGGAGTATATAATTTATTTTGCATGAATACCATTGTCATCGTCTCCGTGTGTCTGTTCACCTCAAAGAGTCACGCTGAACCAAACATATTCATAAAATCCACGACGAAGATCTTGCGTGATTTAACCCGCAGCAAGGCTGTTGACAAATCCGGAACGATAGCCATTAGGCCAAATTGGCATTAGTAAACAAGCATGTAAAATGTAAACCATGAGTCGTAGTTTTTACGCGGACTTCGCTGTCATACTAGTGGACATCGAACCCTTATGGAAAAAAACGTCAACATCGTATGTCATTTAATTTTATCGTCGGACTATTTATGTCATTAGTAAGAAGATAAATTGGAGAAGAATCTAAGATAACAATTACCTCATAGAACCGGGTATATTTTTGAATGTTTTGACGATACACACAAAGCATTACACGTTATAATTTGTATTAGAAGATTATCTAAAACGTGTACGCACAAAACGTAGAACATGTGAATATATAGAGATGTGTCGAGTGTAAAGCATAAATAAATACTCTTGGAACACATATAATATGTGTGTATAAATCATGCATAAATACATGTATGAGTACGCGTGGATACGTTTTTCTTATTAAACTGTAAGATTTCTTTCTCACTGGGTGAGCTTTATTGTGTACTTTTGATTCGCTCGACTGAAAGAGAACGTTTAATTCTTCCTCAAAAGGAGATAACCCTTAAAAGACAAAGGCGTTGTGGAGTTTAAGACATACAAGTCTCAATTTGAAGGTTGCACAGTCATCTTTCAATACAATTAACAGCATGTAAGGTCTACTTTGTTGTTTTGATTTGTTCGGCTGAAAGAGAACGTTTGATTCTTCCCCAAAAGGAGAAGAACATTAAAAGACAAGACTATGTAGAATTTAAGAGATACATGTTTCCATGCTCAGGAATGTCCAATCATCACACAATATAAGTAACACCAATCACGTACATTCTCTTATATGCCCCTCTCACAGTTCACACATCCTTTGTCGTCATCAGCTTTAAATCGTATTGCCATTTCCCGACTTGGCGTTTTCCACTGCACAAATGCACCAAGGAGTTGGTTCCAATGAGTTTCAGCAGCGCTAATTATTCTCTCTCTTGCTTGTTTCCCATTCCCTTTGAGAAAATCCATTTGTTGTGACGATCCATCACCCCCTCAGCGCAACTGTCGACCCTTTAGGGTCGATACTGTACCCCTTGAGAGTAACTAATCTGAATAATCACTTGCCAAATCCATTTATGTGTAAATTAAGAGCATTAATTATAAAGTCGCTTCAAGGAACGGAGGACGTGGATTCGTAAGAAAACGGGATCCATTTTGGTAGGCGAGATGAACACAATTCGTAATGGATAGAATCCATTCCCATATAACTTAATGGTAGTTGCCTCATCGCCTTTTTGATTTCCGGATTGCAGGAGGGATATGTATTTGTAAATCTCTTTAAACACACCGAAACAGGCGAAATTGAAAATCGTCACATCGTCGGTCATCTCAATGAATTTTCGGTTGGAAGTAAAGTAGAATATAAAGGGAAGTGGAAGGAAAATAAATGAATGGTAAAGGGAGTGCTGCAATATCCATTGTCAATTGCAATACAACTATGTGATTAGTACCGCCATGTAATGACCATCTCCTAAATAAGCTCTCGATTAATGCAATGTAGGCTCCTGTCCCGTATTATTGAACTACTTTCATTGCATTATTATGACACAGAGCTTTATGATAAATGTTGTTAATAATTCTTCCTTGCATCCTGCAAGTAGCGAAACACAGTAACTTCGTTATCATCTTTCGACAGGTATAACCACATTCGGTAAATTAAGGACGAAGGTTATCTGAAGCACTGGCTGATCGGTCCCTGGATCCTTGTTTCTGATACATGGGGTTGGAACCATTTGGTTCATAAGTACCTGTCGACAGCAATGCAGCCTCCAAAATGACCACCACATGTCCGTCTCATGTCTGAACAGGGCGGTCATCTGTTGGTCATTTTCGGAATAGAAAGAATACTATAAAAACGAGGACGACCACCTCCTCTCCTCTCGGGTTAGCATTAATAATCTATCTAATTGAATATTATATATCTCAATCGAAACTGCCCAATTTGACCCTTTTTGAAAATGCCAGGATGAGCTGATCTTGAATTGATCTTCAGAGGTCACCACTTATCCTATGTCTAGCATAGTGTCAAGTTACCATGTATACACATTTGCAGCCGGTAGGGTGCAACCGTCTCCGTTAGCTTTAAAAATGCCAAAACTGACATAAGTTGACCCTAGACATTCATCATGGGGTCAAGTTACACGTATATTTGGAGGCTGTATGGTTCAGCCGACTCCGTTCGATTTGGAGATTTCTGTCAAAATTGACCTGACCTTAAATTGGTCAGCAACACCAACCATACGTTCATCCCGAGGTTACTATTGTACACACATTTGAAGCCTTTAGGGTGCAGTCATCTCCATTGGTTTTCAAATGCCAACATTGATCTGGCAATGGTATTGACCTTTAGAGGTCACTATCGGCCATTGCCTCCTATCATATGTCCATCCCAGAGTCGAGTTACCCGTATGCACACATGCTCAAGTGTTTGGGTGGAATCCGCAATAGGGTTCGTGAAGTTTTAAGGAAAAATTTTAAAAAGGAAAATAGCCAGGCTTTTTTGACATAAAAATTGTGAGTTTGTCTTGATGTATCTATTTTTTGTTATAGGTTTTTTGACATAAAAATAGTAAGTATGCCTTAACCGGTTTCGATGTGTGTGTGGCCAAAATGTGTCTATAGGTGTCAGACAGCTACAGACGCCTTTTGACAACACACACAGCGAAACCGGTTAAGGCATACTTACTATTCACGCTAAGAGAGATTCTCATTCATTAATCTGCTTTTGCCCGATTCCTGATCTATTTTGACCTTCCCCCGTTCGATATTTTAACCAGTCACATTTATTTATTTACAGTATCCGTCTTCATCTCAGGATGGGAGGAAAATGTTATTCGACAATCTTTCTGTCGCCCCGTACACCAGTATTTGCAACCGTGGCTGTCACTGGCAATTCCTAAACGAATCGTTCATTTTATAGAAGAAAGGAACCGCCTCTTTTACTGAGGCGTGTCAAATGTTCACCAATCAGATTCCTTTATACACCACATATTGAAACGAAATACACCCATATCGTGTTACCGGTAGCCGTTGGAAGTAGCCACGATTAGAAATATTTGTTAAACTACATACGTGATCAACTGGACATATCGGGTTACCGGAAACCGTTGAAGATTTGAAAAGAGGAGGGGTCGTATGACCAGTAGCAGTTATACGGGGCGGGATTGAAACGGTTAGCAAGCAGTTGGGGTTGAGATCTGAAGCGGCTAGCAACAGGTTCGACAAAGCGGCTCCCTGCCAGTCAGGGCGGAGGGAGGTGAAAGCCGTTAGAAGCCGTTACCATTTGGAGATTTGAATCCTGAGCGACAGGTCAGCGACGAAATGGCTACTTCCACCCGGTTGAGTGAAGAGGCAGACACCCTTGATTTTCGTAGTAATAACTCTGACAAGAGACCAACTCAGTTAGAAAACAAAATGCAACAGCATTTCCGTACCTCGATGAAATATGTAGATCGGCCAGAAATGAACCTGTATATGCGGAAATAGTACCTCAGATTTTAAATTGAATATCCTTGAATTTTGTCGTCTTTTCTCTCCACACACGTAGGAGAATGTTCCTCCAAAATGAATTTGCCTCCAGAGAGAGATCAGCTCCCGTCGGCAGACCCTGACAGAGTCATCATCATCATCATCATCATCATCATCATCATCATCATCATCATCATCAGCAGCAGCAGCATCATCATCATCATCATCATCATCATCATCATCATCATCATCATCATCATCATCATCGCAGCCTGCAGTCCCCGGAGAAATGATCATATCTATGTCTCTCTTACTCTGAAACTATCTATCTTCATTTCTCTCTCTCAACATCTCTTTCTCTCACTGTGACCAGAAGAAGAAGTACAGATGGCCATTGTGCTACAATATTTCGTACGATGATCTTTGACTTCGTTGTGGCTAACACTACTTCAATGCTCTTCAGAAAACTGATTATCTTTTAAACGATGGCGGCATTACGTTGCGCCTTACGTTATTACGCACACACATACACACATACACACACACACACACACAAACACACGCTGATTGGCCTCATTCCACAACCCGAACAGATCGATCGAGGCATCACAAAGCAAATGTATTCATGTCAGCGAATTTTACTTGAACTTTAATTAGGTCATCACCTCACCTGTCACACCGACCCCACTAAATCACGACGCACATATTGCACTGACCTCTTGGACTGAGGCCAGGGGTAATGTTACGTTCTGACTAAGCATGACCATTTCATTGTTCAGCCTTTGGCCAAGGGCAACTGAGTTATTATTTCCCATTACTGTTCGCCTTGGTACAGGCCCTTGTCAAAAGTATTCACTCCTTGACCATACCGGTCAATAAATGTCAGATAACGACACTTCGCTCTTACATGATATTCAAAAACCGTTTTCTGGTCAGGCTGTATTATCCATAGACATATATTCAAATCGAGCAGAGTGCTACACTTTTTTCTGAATTGATTAAGTGAATCTTCGTTTAGTGATGTCATCCTACGATGAACCAATCGATATATTTTACATGAACCTGGAATACAACAACAATGACCTGAAGAAGACAACATCTAAATGAAGGTACCGCCTGGAATACAGCATTTGTAAATTATAATCCCTCTATGCGTGTGGGTTGCATGTTTGTCTCTGTTTTATAATTATCTAATCAGATAGAACATCGTGTGAAAACACAACGCCCACCTCTCTATTGTATATTCCGTTCGTCAACATAAGATTCCCACCCACCTATAGACATTAACATAGACAATTGTGGATGTATACCAGTGCTGCAAAGACACATTATCTGTATATTTCTGCATGATTCGTAATGCATAATCTGCTATTTGAGTGGCATTTTGAAGCCAATAAAACTTCAGTATGATGTCAGTTTTATTTACAAGTTCACTCTTTGTAGAGGTATGTTAATATTTTGAAAGTCAGAAGAGATAAAGGTAAGTCGCGTCCCCGATGACGCAGACAATCTAAGTCTGTTTTGGAGTGTTGGACGGCCTCTGTTATCACTGACCGTTATGCTAAATTTGATAACCTCATAAGAACGCAACGCCCCTCTATTTTGTATATTCCTCTCGTAAATAAAACACACCTCTGACTAAATACAGACAGAGCATAGGACAGGGTCAGCCGAATAATGTTAAGCTTAGCGATGTTGGGATGGCATTTTGAAGCCAGTACAAAGTTAGTGTGATGGCAGTTTTATGTAAATGTTCACCCTTAGTCGATTCATGCCAATTGTCTGAAAGTCACAAGAAATAAATATAGGCAACATCCATCATGAGGCACACAGTCCAAGTCTGATTAACTGGGCGGCTTCTGTTTTCACTAACTCTCATGGTAACAGGGCATTCACAATTGATAAAGAAATATATCATTCACATTAGGAATTAGGCAGAGCACGCTTAAATCAGAAAGGAATATCTTCATTTGCGAAGTCACGTTCTAGAAACAACAGTTTAAAGCAGTGGATATCATTATTTCACCGAACTCTGTGTAAAGCAGATAAGAAGTCAGCAAAGATTGAACTCAGACTAACTTATAATAGTATCTGCCAATGACAACAGTTTAATGCAGTGTATATGGCTTGGCTGCAGTCGGCGTAAGACAGATAAGGACAAAGCAAAAGCCGAGCTCGGAAAAACTAGCTTAATGAGTTGATTTTCAGGCTTGTAGTCTACTCAAAATACAAATATTAATGAAAACGAAGGATGGTGAACAAGTTCAAACCTTTTCAGTATATGATGTACCCAATATATTGAGATCAGTGTCATGACCCAGACATGTTAACAGAAATGGAGATTAACTTAACATAAATACATCATATGTACATGTGATATTTTCCAGCGTCATTATAGATTAATTATACATTTATGTGTGTTATTTTGCGCTTTGACTTGTGGAATCTATGAATTTAAAGAAAATAATGTTTGGCTGCTTTCTGAAAATGGTTATATTTCAGTCCCAAATGGGCTAATTTATTTCCGGTTGTTCGTTCTCGTACGTTTCGCTGATCATTGAAGGATTTTGGCAATTGTTTCTGAAAATGACAGGAAGCAGAATTGCTGAGGTAATGGAGTAGAAAATAACTTATATGCTTTCCATGCATGCAGCCATAGCCATATGATCTGTCACATTGTCAGTATATCAGAGTCAATCAGAATAAAATTAAAAAAAACGTGAAATCCATCTTTTTTCCTTCATGTATCTAGTTAGACACATTGAAATAACCCTATTATTCAAAATCCTTCAAAATAAAACAATAAAGACTCAAAAAGCATTTGTTGCTTTTCTGTGTATAAGAGCTACTCAAACATGTCTTCTAAGCAGAACATGTCAAGTGTTTAAGATGAGATTGAGAGCAACGAGATAAATGCGGAGCACTAATTCAGAACATTGTTATTTGACCCATAAAGATGTACATTCTAAAAGATTGCCTATATATTACCTTTGTTTTCGCAGCGTATACTATACAATAAGGTAAACGATTAAATCCAAATATCGATATTTCAAATTCCATCCATCTCAACGCATCCGGTCTTGTTTATTTGTTTATCATTTTTGTTTTGATAAAAATAAAGATGGCGCTGTTTGTTGTCTGGACTATTGGTAAAAAGAGGCCAATATTTGAACTGCCCCACCACGTCTCCTCTTCCCCATTTACTCGTGGACATAACTCTATATCGCTTTGGAAAATGTGTTCAACGGTCAGTAATTG
>VCCN01001573.1:73555-95085 GCA_006491835.1 Architeuthis dux
AAATGTTCCAGTAGACTTCTAAAAGAGATCTCCTGGGACATATATGTCCCGCAGCCTTGAAAGGGATTAGTGGAGGAGAAAGAAAAATTGAGTTTTACACCACTTGCTTTATATTTTGGATTTTATTATTATACAACTGATGAAAGATTGGCTAAGCATATGAAATTATTTCAGGTCTAAGGGACGTAAATCTTACTAAAAATTATTCCATGGGGAAATATTACAATTTAAAAAACTTAAAAAGTATAAGACTGGCAGCAGGAACTACTAATCCTATTTGAAAAAGAACATTTTTTTTAAAAGTATAAAGATCTGTCAGAAAAAGGTTGATAGTGCCCAAGAACCTGTATAACAATTCAGCAGTTCCAAAGTTCAATTTTTTTTGCATGTTGAAATATGGTTGGTTGTTTGTTTACATTTTATATGTAACCAAACAATCGGATCAAGCATAATTTACCATTTTTCAATTCCTTGGGTCTTGTCAACATAATAGCCAAATTTCAAAATTTAAGGAATTTTCCCAATTGTAAACAAAAACGTTTTGGCTTATACAGTAATCCCTTCCCATTCGAGGTTTCGATAATTTGCGGTTCAGTCATGAATTAATGGGAATATTTTTGGGAGTTTTGCGGTGTATAGAAAATACGCTGTACAGTATAAATAAAAGGTTTAGGAAATCATAAATGCATTGTAATAATCTGTGTTAATAATAATAAGAAAGATTGTAGAAAATTAGCAAATAAAAATTATTAATGTAGACAAACAGTTGAAAATTTGAACTTGTTTACACTCACAAACCAATTAGTTGAATGGTATTTTAGAAATTAGTGAATTGGAAAAAAAAAAAACAAAAAAAACATTAAACAAATTTATTTGTTAGTAAAAATATTAAGATGAATGTAAATAGTAGCATAAAAAAATTGTTAATAATCAATGCACTGTAGTTTAATGAAATTTATGGTTTTCTTTAACTCTATTTTTTTTTTATTAGCATCAACTGCGCTTTTTAAAAATGTATTGCAATAATTAAATTTCTTCTTTGAAAGCTTAATTTTGGTTATAACTGCAAGAAAATAGCATTTAGTCGTAAAAAAATAGTTTTGCATACTCAGAGGATTTCTGAGCAGATTAAGGCTGTGTTTACGTTTTTTACTAAAAAAAAAAATATCGATTCTGCGACCTGAAAAAATGAAGTAGAGTTTTAGAATTTAAATTATTTACTGTATTCATTTGTACACTTTGGGGGACTGGAAGGGTGGGGTGTCAGCAAAAATTGTTCGCTCATTTAGGGCATTTGCAGCCCCCTAACCATCACAAAGGGCAAGGGATAACTGTAAAATGTAAACAATTGGATCAGCCATAACTCACCACCCCCAGTTAGAATCTTTTCACAAGCCTACATACAAAATTTCATTGAAATATATTAAGGAATAAAGTTATCCAATTGAGCAAAAAAAGAAACGACACCCATAGTGAATCATTTTCCCCGCCAGGGACAAAAACATGGCATAGTGTTTGTCTAGAAGTTTCACAAGATATCTCCAATTGGAATATTGACGCAAGACTTCTTAACCACCTCACTGGTTAGCAAGCCAGTCTCACAGATCATTTCAAAAGTATATAGAGTGTTGCCCATCTCATGACAGTGTTGGAAATATCCTTTGGCCATTGTGGGTATTATTCAGCTTTTGTCATTATGGTCATCCATACTTCAGGGGTCCCTAGAGACGCTCGTAAATTTAAGTGGTTTAAGGAACACCGACTCAATGCACACTTTACCTTTGAACGGAGTTGACAGGTAACATACACCTGTTGTAAACAAATATATTTTTCACTATATTTTAATAAGAGCTACTTCATTTTTGGAAGATTGTTAATTATAGTTTTAATTTTTCTCTCAGCACACCTCAATGATTGCTTAATTGAAGTTAATTTTGGATCACAAAAATTGATATTGAAACCTGCTTTAAGTATGCAAAAGTCATTTAGACTAAATTTATTTTATTTTCTTGCAATAAAATCCAAAATTAAAACTTCAAAGATATTTAAATCATTGCAATACATTTTAAAACTTTTCATAAAAAACTCCATGGTCATTGCTAGAATTTGTAATGTTTTGGTACCTACCAAATGATGAGCAGCACATAAATTATACCATTGTATGCAGACATATCTTTTGGGTCATGTATGCAAAATATATTATAAAAAGAAAACTGACATGTTTTGTGCGTTACAGCAGATACTGGCTTCTATATATAATAGATGTATTATTCCTGAGGGATCATTTTTCTACTTAATAATAATAATAGAAAACCGATCACCCACTTTATGTCCAGAGAATCTTATACTAATATGTATTAATCGTAGAGGGATCAGTTCATTACTTAATAACAATAGAAAACTGATCCCCCACTTTAGAGATTACCTAGTTGTGTATTTCCTGCTGGTGCCCGAGGTCAGGATTTCGAATGCCTCACTTTCAAAGCAAACAGGTAGGCTCTCCCTACTAACCTCATTTCCTCCAGTGTTGTACCTACATGGTCCTTGGTCCCGCAACTCTGCACAGGGGATGGCAAACCCTGTACTGTGTCATCAGGGTAACCAATCACGGGTGTGTCTTGGGAAAGATAGCCTGACGGAGCCCATCCCTCTACAGGCTTCCTCAATCCCACTCTTTATGCAGAGTGCTTAGCAGAGAGGCATTGAATATCATTTTTATAGTCTTTGGTATCACTGCTATCGATTCAACCCACAACCTACCAAACTGGAGACAATCACTCTCCAGACCGTTCCTGCTGAACACCGAAAGCCATACTGCATTAAAATACACACAGGGTCCATCTAACCAACAATTTGACATATGCAGACTCTTTCAATTTTGGTTTCTATTATTTGGACTTCATCCCAGAAAAGGTAATGTTTTAGGTTGTTATATATGAAATGTCATTTTTTGATTAGTAAGATGAAGGATGATATAAATAATAAGAAATGATAAATATTTAAACAAAATATGATCCATTTGAAGCAGTAACCCTTTTCAAATGATCCTCTAATGATGATATTCCATCTCTATAAAATTGTTTTGGTTTAATGGTTACAAATTCAGTAAAAGCACAAATTATGGCTTCCCTATTATTAAACCTTTTTTTTTATGGATATGAAGTTCAAATGATGATAATCTGTACGAGAAATGTCAGGTGAATATGGAGAATGATGCAAGACTTCTTACTTTTTTTCTGTTTATATCATCCTTCATCTAACTAGTCAGAAAACGACATTTTGTATGTGACAACTTAATATTTGTATAGATACAAGTATATAAGAGGCGCTACCCGCATTTGAACAGCACCCTTTGTGAGGCACACAGCAGGCAAGAGACTATTTCAAAGGAGAAGTAAAAATCTGGTCAAATAAAAGAAGAAATTCTTGAATGTGTTGAACCATCAAAATCTAGAAGGCATACCAAATTAACAAGATTTGGTATTTACAAAATTTGTTTTTTTTGAGTAATTCCGTATTCCAGATTTGATAAGACAGCAAAAAGGCAAATTATTTGAAGGAATTAATAGAGACATTTTTCAAAATTTCTATAAACTCGATTTAATAGGACAATTTAAAAAAAAAAAAAATGTTCATTGCCTTTAAGTATTGGGTGGAGGGAAGACTGACAGTGGCTAAAGAAAATAATAAGATCAACTGTATTCAAATACCTGTCTATTCTAATACAAAAAGGTATTTGTTTAAACAACCTTTTAATAAAATATGATAAAGAGAGAACCCTCTTTCTCATCAAGGTCCTCAAAAATCTGGAATCGTATAAATTAATTTATTTATCATATGCAAGGAAAATCGATTTAATTGGAGATCACTAAAGATTTCTTTACCATACGATTTTTCTCTTTGCTGGCTACCTTGAGGGTGCAGGCGAGGAACACATAGGGTAGTACAGTACCAGATTATTTATACAGCATTCAGAAAACCAATTTTTTAATCTAGCAGACTTAGTTCACCAGAGCTGCTCTTTGTTTTAATTTGTGGCATGATTGAATTATCTTCAGATGAAGATTAGCGGATTAATATTGACTGAACAGACCCTGTTTTTGAAGTGGATCAATCAGTACATGTTATAAACAGTTTTGTTTACTTTTTATCATGTATTTTATATTTTAACTGGATTGATAAAGCTCATACAGACCCTGCTTTAAAAGTGTATTAATTTTATTTTATTTAAAGACATTTATTAGTTGAGAACCTATATTTGCCTGGCGCCGGTGTGAGCGACTGCTAAACGAGCGGCCTAAATCGTAAATATGAATAAAGAAACAAACTGTGTGCCAGGCAAATATAGGTTCTCAACTAATAAATGTCATAATTATCATATTCTGTCGGATATAAAAATTATCCATCATTTGATTTCACATCGGTTAAATACAATTTCTTTCTTTACTTTTCAATGTTTATTTTATATGTTAAGTAAATATGAAGACTGTCTAGAAATCCAGATCACCACCAGTCCCAGTACTGTACGAATTCTAAACCAGAGCAAATCATTGTCAGCTATAAGGAGTCAACCCAAATTTGTCTGGTAACTGTACAGAGTTGTCAAGAAGCTGATTGAAACCATCTCAGATATATTTAAAAATATGTTCAACATTTCTTTAAGTAACTTTCCCTCACACAGTCCATAATTCTTAACTTTTTGGAGACTGTCACATCGCATTCAACTTACATTCAAGATAGTTGCTACCCTTGTGCGTTTTGGAAGCTGTGATAGAACAGAATTTAAAATAGATTATTTAAAAATAATAAAACGAGATTGAATACGTAGAGAAAATTCTTTTTCAGGTTTATATATTTCCCAACCAAAAGTAGCTTACAATAAAAAAAAAAAAAAAAAAAAAAAAAAGTCTTTTTATACTTCACTAGTAAAAGTTATTACTAGTTAAGTCACACTATATAAGCAACCATGGTAATAAAGTTTTTCTTTTTTCGTTTTGTTTTTGTAAAATGTGGGGAGAGGGGATATGTCACTCCTGCCAAAGAAAGAATGAATGAATGGGGCTTCTTAGCACATCAACACCATAATGGGTCATGAAGCACCAAAAATAAGAGAAACACCAAAAGGCTAACATTTCTTTTCTTCTCCTCCTTGTCGTCGTCCTCCTCGTCTTTTTAGTGTGTGCATGATAGGGACTGCGAAGAGGGGTAGAGGTTACAGGGCGGGGCTATATGCCTTTAGTGACGATAAGCATGTCGTCCCATGTTGTTGTAATGGTTGCTGTAGTGTCCCATGTGATTATTCATTGAAGGCCCATTGCCATAGTGCTGGTAGGGCCGATGATATGGATGCTGTCCATAGGAAGATCCGGGCATTCTTTGGCCATATCTCCACTGGAAAAAATAAAAAATTCAAAGATTAGGAACATGGAATATTAACAAAGAAACTGAATTTTCATGGAAATAGCTTATCTATTGTATATAACTAGAATATTACCGGTCATATGACAGTATTTTAATGCTGGGAATATATTTATACATTTTGAATGATATCAAGTTCTCTTTACTGGTCATCCGTATTTAGTTGATAACAATAGAAAAATGATCCCCCACTTCAACAAGTACAGAGACTCTTAAGAACAGTCTAAAACCTGCTTTGAGTACAGTAAAATATTTCAATGTATAAGCTATTTGTATGTATTACCTTTAACATCTATTATAGGTGCTAGTAATTAAATTTATGTAAATCACTTGATGCCACCTTTTTGATTTAAACTGAACTCTTAGTATATAATGAAGTGTTTGGTTAAAATGAGTAGTTGTGTTGTGAATAAGACCAGTCGGAAGAAGGTTGGGGTTAATCTTTTCATTTGTTTGCTGAGTTGTGCAGACTCTAAATAGTCTAAAACCTGCTCTAAGTATGCAAAAATAATTTTTCTTTCAGTAACAAAATCTTTAATGATCACTGCCCAACAGAATGCGAGAGAAGTAACTTATTCATGGATACCCTGTTACCCCCAACACAGCATGCAGCTAAAAGACGATCATGTCATGGTTTCTATTGATTGACTAACCAGACCCATTTGGTTTTTTGCATTAAAAATTGATATCTCATGATAAACCCAGGGAATTATTTCCTACATGGATTTTCGTCAGTAAATTTCTTGAAAAGACCCGAAAAAGTATTTTCTGCAAGGGCGTATTACATACTTGAAATGAAAAATTAGAGGTTAAGGTAAAAATGTACCTTCTCCTTGCTCCTGTCATCGTGAAGACGTTGAAAACTGTTTACTCCACCATTGTTATACATGTGGTCCAAACGTGGTTTCTTGATTTTCTTTGCCTAAAGAAAGAAGAAAAAAATAAAAATAAAATAAAATAAAATTAAAAAAAATAAAAATTATTTTATCAATTTTTATCATCTTTTTAAAAAAGAAAAAAGAAATATTCGTCGTTTATTTTTAATAATAAATTATTATCTATAAACTGCTTAGCGGTATCAGGTAGTTGTGTAGCTGGTCCAGGAATGTCCGTAAAATCCTCAATGTTTACATTCTGCAAGTGATCAGTCCAAGTCAACGCATCACGACTGCCATTGTTTACAAGATCGTAATTTTCAACCTTAGAATCTTCATCAAAATCACTTATATCAACATCAGAGATGTTCATAGAATCCAGTTGTAAAATATTTCTTTGAGCAGTTTGTACCATTTCATGCAAAAATCCGAATCACTAGAATCCATTTTAGATTGCCATGTGTGTCGATAGAAATTTGAAATCGGCGTGCATTTCTTTTATTGTTACACGATAATTGAAGGGAAAAATAAATTATGTTTCCCCATATGGATTCGTAAGCTTCATTTTGATTGGTTGCGATTATAAGGGATCCCCTACACATCAATAATTTGACTAATCAGAACCAACTTGTAGTCGTGATCAGGGAAAAAACGACTGACACTATATATCACGCCCTGAGTTGTTTTTAGGGAGGAAAGAGTTAATTGATTGAAAGGAAAAAAATAGAAACAAGCCTGGCTGCTCCAGAGTCAAACTCTGCTCATAAATTTGAGGTATGTAATATGTTTAGCAAAGGTGGTAACACCAAGCTAACAATCACTAGGTCATGAGTTCAAATCATGGTAGGGGATTTTACATATCGGTTTAATCCCCTATTTTTGGTGAGGATTGTTCTTGTTACATATGAAAGTAAAGTCAACACTGACTTTGTCCTGTAGTTTGACAAACTATAATTTATTCTGGGTACGATAAGAAAATTTGGAGAGAGAGTTATTTACTTTTCCACGGTCATAATCGTCATTGTAATCTTGGCTGCAATATCTTTTGTTTCGACTTCGTTCATGTTCTAAATCCTGGCTTAACACCGACTTGCCACCGTCCCATGACATCACTGCAATAGAAAATGAAAGATTGTATTAATGACATTGTGTCGGAGATTGGATACAAATACTGGTCGGCTTTGCATTGCTTCGACATTCTTTTTTAAGAATTAAAATTACTTTTGAAAAAGCATTAAAAACTACTTTAAAATATTTTAAAACAAAATATCTTTTCAAAAAATATTAAACCAAACAAAATATTTTTTCAGAAAATATTAGAACAAAGGCATATCCCCTTCTTTCTAAGTTGGATGATTTGAGCATACTATATGTGCAGATTCCTTCAGAGATCAGCGGGCCAAGCATAGATAATTATAACATATGGAAGCTATTGATCAGAAAAGAAATGCTAGATTTGAGGTTCCAAAAATGTCCAGAGAAACCAGCTGTGATGTGTTTGAGAAAGAACATGCATTGCCCCAACAGGACATGGTTCAACTTTAACAGACAGTTAAGGACAGCCAAAGAAGTGTACAGTAGCCGAAACGTAACAAGAATTGATTGTTTGTTTGTTTTGTTTAACGGCACATTGACCACTGGCGGGTCATTTTTGAATACACAATTTATGTAGACAAATTATTGTGGACAAATTATAGTAGTCACATTTTTGTAGACAATTTGTCGTCAAGGTATGTATATTGAATCCGTTTTTTAATATTTTTGAGTATAGTTTCACTTTCCTCAGGAAGGCTAGATTGATTGGTTGGTTTAGCAGCATATCAACCCTTGATGGGTCATTTAATGCTGAAATCAGTTTAAAATTCCAAAAGAATAGAGTCTTGTGACTTTGGTGAAAGTACAGGTGACACCCTGGTTGGAGGGGTCCTACCCCTCTGCAGTCGGCACATTCTAGGCCCCAGCCGACACAGCCCTGTAACAAGAAAGCAATGAAAAACAGTTAGTCTGAAAAATCAGCCCTTATTATACTAAACTGTTACTCTTTCTACATATTTTACAGTGAGATGCCTAGTCAGAATACTCACTTTGTCCACCATATGCACGATTGCAACTCTTTTCCAGTTCATCTGCTATTCTAGAATTCTTTGAGCCATCCCAGGTCATCTTGTAATTGTCCGACGACCCCTTAACTGGCCGTTTATAGCCGTCATGAATATGGCTATCCCAACGTTGATTGGACGATGCTAGAAAAAGATGAAGAAAAGAAAAAAACGTTACAATGTGACAAGAAAAAAGAAAAAACAAAATGGCCGCTGCTTGCAAGACTATCCTACTTGAAAGGACTTGATTTAACGTTATTCAAGAATCTGTGACCTTAAATGCTTTCTTCTTTCCATTTGATATTAAATGACTGCATAAAAACTACAAAAATGAAAAATACTGAAAATTATTTTCAATTTCAGTATTCTAGATGTTATAAGTATTAAAATTCTAAAACTTCAAAATTTAAAAAAAAAAAAAAAAAAAAAAAAAACCCCTTAAAATTGAGAAAAATTACCATTTTTTGTAACATAGTCCCGTCTTGTGTATTGGTCTTCTGATGTACATGTTACGGCTGTTTAGGCCATTTTCAACAGCTTAACTGTTAGAACGTGAACATCTTGCAAGCGTTTTGTAGGCGTGAGTATTATTAAATTATTTTTGATTGGTCAGTTTCAATCAAATTGAATCTCTTAAAGAGGCTTCAGTAGTTGTAATGTCCTATGCAATGTTAACTACCAAATGGAATTAAGTGAGATTTACTGTATAGACCGATCTGAGAGTACTCATTCTCCACCAAAAACCTCTAGATATCTTTGAAAAGGGCCGATTTCCAATGGCTGAAACATGTTAGGTAATAAATAATTATTTCAAATAATTTTGAGTCTCCACATTGTCTTTCCTCTTATCATGTCGGCTATCCCATATCCTATTGTACACCACATATACATATATATGTCAGAACACATGAATAACCTAAAACCAACAACAGTGTTCAAACTGGTCTGTTGTGGGTAGTGGTGATTAATTAGGTTAGTGTATCATTGTTACAATAAAATTCTTCATATTTTCATATTTTTTGGTTTATAATAAATCCGTATTCGTAATTTCAGAGAAGTCCATGGTTAACGCCAGGGCCGGCCCCAAGTACCAGCAGAATGGGCAGTCACCCAGGGTGACAAGTGCCTGGGGGCGCCTCTCATGTGTCTGAGACAGTATGACTTTCCAAATACAAATTAAAAAACGGGAAATGAATAAATCAAACAGCATAAAAATAGTCAAAATAAGAAAATTCAGATTTTTCAGGAATACCTAACACTTGAATACTTTGTTCTATTCATCAAATGATGATCGGAAACCGTGTCAGAACGCTTTTCTTTAATCTGATCATTGTAATAAACTTTTTAGCCATATATATTTATTTTTTCCCCATTGTAAAATATAAATAAATGATTAAATCAGATAATACTATACTTTGAGGGGCTCAGGGGTTCAGCTTACCCGGGGCACCAGGAACCCTGGGAGCCGTCCCTGGGTAACACTGATCATTTTGGGATATAACGTTATCTCAATGTATTATTTAAGCTCATTAAAATGGAAATGGAATAAATACAAAATTTTAGATATCATGCTAAATTGACATGGCTAATTGACCCCCATGGTCATCTTTAAGTTCTTTCATTTGACCATTTTGGATTGAAACAGATTTTTATCAGCCAAATGAAAGAACTTAAAGGGATAAAAAATTTAAAAAAAAAAAAAAAAAAAAAAAAAAAAAAAAGCACCCCCCCCTATTTTTATTGTAAAACCTTCTGCAACACTGAAAGACATTTTCAGACAAACATTCTAAAAAAAAATTTTTTTAAATAAAAATTTCATACTGGCCCCCCAATGTGAGAAGCACTAACGATGTGTATCATATGCCCTGTCAAACTAAGAGACTACTTAATTTGTTTTGTGCATTAAAATATTTTTTCATTTGAAGAAATATATTAAAGAACATTTTTTCCCCCGTGTTTTATTTGCAGCCTCCCCGAACCGGCAACACCAGGTATCCTTGCTAGTTATGTATAAAATTCTTATATTGTAATTGACAGCAGAAGGTATTATTTTTCCAAAGAATTACCCAAGTATTAAAACAACGTTTGGAGTTATAGAATGAAACAAGAGGGAAATTTGCTACGTGGAGCCTCATTTTATTGAAACAAACTTATCTCCCTTTAATTTCCAGCCTTATAAATAAAAGAACACTTGTACAACACTTCACTAAATAGTAGAGTGCATTTATGAAAAAACCCTTAAAATACCCATTTAGTCAAGTGCATTTATTTATGGTTTGACCTCCACAAAATTCCTGCAAAAGGTTTCTCAACGGTTTTTTGTAGTACCAGATGTGTTCACTAACATACTAAAACTCTACCAAAGTCTGACCATTGGAAAGGTGTAATTTTCAATATGGCATCCAAGATGGACACCAAATCCTTAAAATACCCATTACTCATTCATCCTAGGGAATTTTTTCTAACGATTTTCTGGAGTACCAGGGGTGCTCAATAACTTCTCTATGATGAATAATGGGCATTTTAAGGATTTGACAGCCATCTTGAAAATTACACGTCTCCCATGGTTAGGTTGTGGTAGACTTTTGATATGTTATTGAGCACAGCTGACACTACTAAAAACCATTGGAAAAACTATGCTAGGATAAATAGTGAAGGAGTAATGGGCATTTTAAGGATTTGGCAACCATCTTGGAAAATTACACCTTTCCTGTGGTCAGACTGTGGTATACTTTTATGTTATTGAGCACACCTGGTACTACAAAAAAAAAAAAAAAAAAAAAAAAAAAAAATTGAGAAAACCTTTTTAACAATTTTTAGGGTGTAAAACCATAAATGCACACAACTAAAGTTTCAAAACAGAGTTGTTCAAACTTTTCTCAAGTCAGTTGATCCATTAAGAGCACAAGAAGATGGGAGGGTGGAAGAAATATTTTAGAAGCATTTAAATGCCTGTGAAATATTTAAATTGCTTAAATGTTACCACTACTTGAAAGTGTACACTTTCCACAACAAAAAACACATTCATTACAAATAATTAGGTAAAGAGAAAGTAAATATAGCAATCCTTGGTTTGAAGTGCCCAAAACATAAATTTTAAGAATCAGACATCCAAAATTGTCCAATTGAAGGCCCCACTCAGCGTTGCCAACTTTGATATTTTATATCTAAATTTAGATTTTTTTGTTGTTTTTAGATATCAGTACTAGCCACCTTTAGTTATTTATTTTCATTGTGATAATCTAGCTACTATTAGCTATTTATTTTAATTATGATAATGATCTACTTTTAGCTATTTTAGCCATCAATTTTTTTCTGTTCAAATTTGACAGATTTGGGGCAGGGTTGACAGATTGTGTCCGATTTTGAGAAAACTAATCTGGCAACCCTGTCACACACACCCAACTTGAAATGACTTCTCACAACATTTTGTATTTATTCATGTATAATGTATAAGAAAATCGGTGTCGAGAGAGAGAAATGGATTTGTGCTTTTTATTTTTTTCAAAACACCCTATAAACTGTTCCTATAGAGTTTTGAAAAAAATAAGAAGCACAAATCCATTTCTCTCTCTCGACAACCTGATCCAAATCCACCGATTTTTCTCATGCGTTATACACGAGTAAATACAGTAAATAAAAACAATTGTTAATGTTAAAGGTTTTATCACTAGATTTCATGAGAACTCAACCATGTTATGATTGATTGATTGTTTTGTTTAACGACACATCAACCCTTGGTGGGTCATTTAGTGCCAAAGTCAGTAGGGGGAGGTGGAGGGAGGGGATCCCATGTCCATGTGACATGAGACTTGATCAGGGAGAATCCCAAATCCCTGTCACTGAGACAAATGCCACGAGGACCAGGATGAATCCTGAGCATGCTAAATGGCGATACCCGAGCATGCCACAAGAAACCCCGAAGGGCCATGGTTCTCTGAACTTTGAGGCCATGGCGGTTTCGAAGAACAGATACTACACTTTGATCTTAGCTAAAAGGCCGGGAATTTCTCAACCATGTTAGCAATAAATGAAAGGAAAAGGGGGCAGCGAGTACGTATATCAATGTCATTCATTGACCACCAAAATCTTTTTTCATTTTTACAATATGTGGACCAGAATGTCTGCTTGGATGGTATAATGGTTAGCACATCTGCCTCGCTCAAAGAAGAATGAGCGAAGAGTGGAAAACTCTTCATTAGAACAAACTTCTGTGCACTCAGCGTGGAGGTATCCCTTTGGTGGACTTACATCCTGCCAAGGGGGTGGTAATGAAAAAATTGTGAGTTTAAAGTCCTGGTCTCAACCAGACTTGAGAGTTGCAAGGATCACTAATCTGATACATGCAAAGAAAATCGGGACTTTGTCACCGATCGTCACGCGCCCTGCTGTGCATGAAAAAAAAAAAAAAATATAATAGACCAGAGGTTCCCAACCTTTTGTGCCGTTTACCCCTTGCAACTTTTCGAAAGTAAATTTACACCCACCCTGTTTTGTTCAGTAATTTGAGTCTACACTTCTAACATAATAAAACTATAATAGAACATATTAATTAAATATATGAGGGATAGATATAATTTTTGAATATGGATAAAATGTTCTATATTTTGTTTTTCCTAGAGTTATTCTCTGAATTAGACTACCACATTGGCAACACAGTAATTAAGAAATATAAAATATCGATTAAGTTCAAAATGGTAGAAAGAAAAAAAAAAAAAAAAAAAAAAAAAAAAAAAAAAAAAAATTAGTATATTTTCACAAAATTGGCCTACTTCAAATTTTCTTCAACTTCAGATTTCTAAATTATTATAAAATAAAAAAAAATAAATATAAAATTTACAAATCCAGAACAAGCAAATTTACCCACTGGGTAGCCAAATTTACCCCAGTTTGGAAATCCCTGATTTAGACTAACTGCACACTTCATAACCACCTCAAAGTTTACTGCTATGTGGAAGAAGGATGGTGATCAAACAGTAAATCATGTATTTTAATGCAGTAAAGAGTTGGTGTGCCATGTTAAGTCAAATACATTTCTTAGTGTGCCGTCATACAATACAATACCTTAAGATTCATTATCATAGTTAATAGTAGTAAAAAAAATAAATAAATAAAAGGGAATCCGACAGAATGGTACACGTGATTAGACAATGTGGAAAAGGAAGATTGAGAAAAGCGTGTTATGTCTCAAACACATTTATTATCATGAAGATAAACCTTTATGCATTTCATCGCTGTGAAGAAATTTGAACACTGCAGAAAGTATGACTATCCATGCCGGATAGTAGAAATGAACTAGGTTTCTTCTGATGAAGTCGCTCACAGCGACAAAATGCACAAAGGTTTATCTTCATGATAATAAATATTTTCGAGACGTAACACGCTTTTCTCAATCTTTCTTTACCACATTGTCTATATATATTATGACAGAAAATAAAATTGCAACACCCTGAAGGACGATGCCGATTTTGACTTTGGTACAGTATGTGCATGCTAGTGGGTAGTAGATATTCTGATAAAATTTTGTCTTTGGCTATCTTGTGACCTAACATTCATACCAATGCCCCGTCTGTGTCTGGGATTTAAATGGTGGAGCATGATGCGATAAGGTTCATTGTGGTGAAAGAGTCCAGTGCAAGCAGGTCCCAGGCTCATGTACTGTTTTTATTCAATTAGAGCCGTTTGAGAGGGGTCGGATTGTAGGCATTCAAGAGGCTGGATGGTCATTTCGGAGGAAGCTATGCATGTTGGACGTCATGTGTCAGTGGTGCCTCGAAGTTGGCAACAGTGGTCAAATGAACATTCCTACACCCGTAGACCAGGTTCTGGATAGCCATGTAGTACAGACGATTGCAAAGATCAATGCATTGTAAGGGCACCAGTGGCTGATCGTACAGCATCCACAGCATGTATCAGAGCAAATGTGGCCCCAGGAACATCAACACAGACCGCTGGGAATCATTTACTTGCAGCAGGACTACGGGCACTCATGCCTCTAGCCAGACTTCCACTTACGCCACAACACCTTCATGCTCGTCTCCAGCGATGTCATGAGAGGGTCACCTGGGATATCGAATGGTTCTCTGTAGTGTTTAGTGATGAGAGAAGGTCGTTTGTGTGATGTAGACCTGGGAAGCGACATCTACCAGAGGGTATTCATACACGACACACAGGCCCAACCTCTGGCATCATGGTGTGGAGTGCCATAAGTTACAACTCTTGCTTGCTTTTGGTGCTTGTGGCGGGAACGTTGACCAGTGCCAGGTACGTCCAGAACATTATTCAACCAGTTCTGCTGCCATTCCTGTAACCGGAAGGCGATGTGCTGTTCCAGCAGGTTAATACCCACCCACATGATGCCCGTGCTACTCAACATGCTCTGCAAGATGTTTGACAACTTCCCTGGCTGGCACAATCGCCAGACCTGTCCCCCATTGAACATGTATGGAATGATGCCCGACTCGTTCAGTTAGCCCACTTATAACTCTTACTGAATTGTGTCAACAGGTGCAAGAGTCGTGAAATAATGTATCGCAGGATGGTATTCGCCATCTGTACAATCGTATATATGCAAGAGTTCAGGTCTGTTTTAACGCCCAAGGAGGATATACAGTGTATCAATATGAGGACTGAGTATTGTTGAATCTTTAATCTTGAGTAAATTGAAACACGTATTCAGGGTGTTGCAATTTTATATTCCGTCAGTATATAAATGTAATGACAATTTGGGAAACTTGAATATGGTCATTTATTTTAATATAACACGTTTCGCTATATTGTAAGTTATTCAGATAGATTTCAGAATGAAAATACAGTTTGACAACTACAACTTTACATCAAACTGTATTTTCATTCTGAAATCAATTCTGAAGAAGTTACGATATAGCAAAACATGTTATTGATATTAAAATAAATTACTGTATTCAAAAATCTTCCAAATTGTCATTACATATCTTGTCAGATATCATTATCCATTATTACACATACATGTATATACACAGACATACATATACAAACACACACTAAGTTTTAGTCAGGAGTATATATATAAAAAAAAAAAAAAATAAAAAAAATAAGATGTCATAACCGAACACATTTCAAATTAAAACACCTATGTAAATGTATATACTGGCATGCATTAATGAATAAATATGTTTGCACATTTGTCCGAGTGTGTGCATATGCAATAGCAACGTGTGTGTATATCTGTATAATATGAGTGTAGGTATGTACTGTACTTCGTCATATAATGCGCAATTAAAAAAAAATAAAAATAAAAATATCATTGTACATTATACAGGGTGTTCATATAGTCTATTTTATTACATTGTTTAAAAAAAAAAAAAAAAAGAACTTTACGGACACCCTGTATCATGATGATCATAATATGGGGTAGGCAAAAGGATTGTGTTGACAGAAACCCACAATCCGTTCACTAGAATGGACCTCTAGACCAGTGTTGCCAATTTAGCAAGTTTCGCACTAGATTCAGAGTTTCTTGTTTTGGCAGTGCAAATAGTGCTAAATTAGCACTATTGACTATTATTTAGGGTCTCTTTGGCCAGTTTTGGCTATTTATTTTACATTTAGCACTTTTTGGCAGTTAAACTAGCGCAAAAATATTTTTGGGGTTGGCAACACTGCTCTAGACGTCTCCAGATTGAAACATCTCGCACATTATATGCCGGTAAATACAGTCTATAGATTTCTGTCTGAATTTTTGAGATGAGGAATCATCACTATTCATAGATGTTTTCAGACTGTTTCTCCTCATCTTGGTTGTTTTTTTCCCTACACAACGTTTGGGTCATTGTACCCTATGGCCTTCCTCAGGTGTGTCATAAATTAAAGGAGGGGGGGGGGATATTGGGATGAAAGCCCCCTTAATTCCATGGACAAGTTCAAAAACACCCACCTGGACATGAGGATATTCTGCCTCTGTGCATTGAAGGGTGTTCCATCCCAACATTCCAAAAACACCCCAATTCAAGACACGTACCCGAGGAAGGCCATAGGGTACAACGGCCAAAACAGTGTGTAAAAAAGAACAACCAAGATGAGGATAAAAGTCTGAAAAGAAACGAATGGCTGCGCATGACAAGTGCCCAACAAACCATTTTTTTCAAAAAGTTGATATTTGTTATTTTTAGAGCTACAATGCTCAATTTCTTTTATTTTGAAGCTTGAACACTGAATTATGATTCATAGTGTTCAAGCTTAAAAAAAAAAAAGAAAGAGCATTGTAGTTCTAAAAATAACAAAATATCAACTTTTTAAGAATGGTTTGTTGGACATTTATGCACAGCCAGTCATAGTGGCAGTCTATACATATCAATGACAAATAGTTCTTTAAAAATCAATAACTTATTGAAAAATAAAATATATACCAACAATTTCAACTTTTGTTTGGACAATCAAATCTCTTCTTCTGATCCATTCTCCAGCCTTCTTCAGGTGTAATATGTAATATTCTTAAGTAATAAGTCTTTCACCAGTAGTGCAAAGCAAAAAACAATATCAAACAAAGAATTTTTTTGCTTTACACTACTGGAGCAAGAGACAAAAAAAAAAAAAAAAAAAAATGATGACTTTCCTCACAGATATTACATATTACACTTGAAGAAGGCCTTAAAATAGATCGTCCGAAACGTTGTGTTGACAGTATCAATGATAAGACAAGATTCGATTGTCTGGACAAAAGTTGGAATCTTCTCAAAGTTATAGAAAATACTAACAGTGTCCGTTTAGATAATTGTATGCATACAAAGACAGCCACTGCACTACCATTCGAGCCACCACTTACCATTTGGCTTGGAGTGTCGATTGACCTCGCCACTATAATGCGTCTGAGTTTTCTCTGGCTTTGAATGTTTTTGCGGCCCATTTGATGGACTTGACGACACTGTTCGGTCAGAGGATGACGACGATGACAAATCACTGTGCCGGTGGTTAGACATTTCAGACTTGATACCCAACGAGGATGTTTTACTGTCTGTAGTTGCTATAAGAAGAGTCTTTTGCGAAGAGTTTGTAGCAGGAGTAGAATTTGTAGGTAGAGACTCAGAGTTAGTAGTTGATGCTGCGTTTGATAGTAAAGACTGGGAAGCCACAGTCTCCGACGGAGTTACCGTTAAAGACCTACTGTGCGGTTCTGATGAGGCATTCTCATGTTTCGGTTCTTTGGCGTTATATACAGAAGATTTCGACTGCAAGTCGATTGATTTATCGTTAGTTTTCTCTGACGAGCTGTATGAAGGGGATTTGACTTTATTGTCAATCACATCTAGGATAGGTGGTTTGACTGAATTTTTACAAAGACTTTCAATTAATGTAGGAGAATGTTTGGAGGTACTGGGTGATATATGCAGTGACCTATTAGGATACTTGACATCGAGAGGTTGCTCGACTGGTGGTTCTGCTGGGCCTTCTGCTGACCGCTGTTCCGTTAAGTGTTCATTATTGACCTCAGCTGTAGAGGGTAAAGGTATATCAGCGGGGGAGGGTAAAGGTATATCAGCGGGTCGGAAGTGTTCTTTTGTCCGTTCTACCCACTCATACTCTGCGATGTCTTCTTCAAGATGCTCCGATCGGTGCCGACGTTTCACTGGAGAAGGACCGTCATCAAAGTCGCGTCTTCGATCTTCAGAGTTTGAGCTTTCTTTTTTGTGTTTATGCTTCTTGTGTTTTTTCTTGCGTATCAATTCGCCGTCCAGACTGTCGTTTTCAGTGTCATGCCGAGAGTGCCGGCTACTCTCCTTGTGGCGTTTCCGCTTGTGTTTTTTATGCTTTTTGTGTGAATGTCTGCTGGAGGAGTTTTCAGAGTTCAGAGAGTTCATAGGCGGGGTCTGCGCTCGGGAAGCAGCGTTGTCTTCAAGACGGGCGGAAGAGGAGTCAGCAGGAGGAGCATTATTTGGTTGTTCTGTCGTGGCCGTCGTTTTCGGACAAGGGTCCAAAGTCTTTGATGCAGATTGCGAACAGTAAACGCCGTTAGATTCAACTGTTGGTGTTTCTGCTGGTAGGTCTTCGTTTAATGGAAGGATAGGTGCCTGGGATTCTTTGCTCAGTAAATCCGAAGACTGTCTTAAATTATTTCCTGGAAGCGTAGAAACGATGGTTGAAGTCGTAGTTACAGAAATCGCAGAGGAAGGGACAATAGTGGTTGTTTCTATGTGAGATACACTGCTAACGGGTGTCGGGCCCAAAATTGTATCTGTTTCAGGGTATGTACTGCAAGGTGGAGATGGGCTTGCAACATCTTCATTTTCAGTTGATGCTTGCAGGTTGCCGTTAGTCCCTTCCTTACTGAGAACTGTCCAGCCCAAATGTTGCATCTCAGGCAATTTAGGGTATTGGGGAGCGTCTCCTTTATCCGTAACATGCCACTCTGTGGTCGAGTTAATACTTGTGCCAGAACTAGAGACAGAAGCCAGCGATGGACTCACGGCAGATTCTTGAGACTGGACCAGCCATGATGTGGTAGAGTTCACCTTTAGTTTTGGTGCCGATGTAGTATCACAAGTTAGCACTGACCCCTCGGCTACAGAGGGGCATGTAGAATTCAGAGTGGCAGATGCCGGGGCTGTGTTGCTGCTATTACTGCTCGCCTCTCCCAAGAAGCGTTTTAGGGGACTGCAGCTGTTGCGGTTATGAAATTTTAGTGTTAAGTCTTTAGAGTGCAATGGTGAGGAGGGGGATGAAGATGATGAAGAAGAAGAAGAAGGGAGAAAACGATCCAATGAACGCGAATCCCGAAGATTATTCCGTTCCCTAGTGGATGTCTCAAGCAGGTGAGCATTTCCAGGAACCGAGGTGGTGGCATTGAGGCTCTGGTCAAAGACGACTTTGGTATCACCGGTAGTGCCAGAGTCTGCTGGTTTGCTACCACCAGAATGGTAGTTTTCAAGAGACTTGCTTTTCGGAAAAGTTGGCTGGGGTGGTGAACTGCTGGAGCCAGATTTGTTCTCCTGGTCCGATTCGGAGTCACCCGTGTAGGGTACCAGCTTAGACAGCCACTCCTCTCCCCTTTCAGCTAATTTCCCAGCAGCAGCAGGCTTTTCGATGGTAGTTACAATGCCATTTTTTATTTGCATAACAATCCTTGGCTTGGCTTCTCCAGACTTGGAGTTCGTGTCGGAGGCCGATTTGACAGAGTCCCCTTTTGAGTAACTGCCGATGCCAAAGGACACCTTCTCTCGCTTCTCTGGCAGTGAAGTGGCTTTTGACACATTGCAGCCGCCAGTGACTATCGAAGACTTGGAAGAAGGGTGCAAGCTCTGAAGAGAGTGGTTCTTGCGAGGGAGTGCAGTGCCAAAGTCATTCACTGCTGGGGTACCTGGAAGTAAAACAAGCATGCTCAGTGAGACAGCACCGATGATGACAAGCAGAACTTTTCAAGTGGGACGGGAAAATTTTGTCATGACTAAAAAGATTATCATTTAAATCAAATTATTAACAAAAAAAAAAAAAAAAAAAAAATTAATAAAAAATAATAAATTTGGTGCCGATAGCCAGAGTGACTTATGAACATGTTTGTCAAGTTAAAAGGAATTTATAATCTAAATTTTTCTACAAATTATCTTAACTCTTAGATTCATGCAAGAAAATTTAGATGTTAATAACAAGGCGAATAACTACTGATCAAAGTTACCTCCCTTTCAACTTTGAGTAAAGTTTTTGATTTTGAAATAATAAGTGTAACAAATGTGGTTTCCACTACAGAAGACCCCAGGAGCTGCTAGGAGCGGTGTATGACATTAAGAGTTGAAGAGAAGTTAACATAAAAACCTATTTAATCTTAGGAGAAAAAAAAACCCCAACAAACTTGTATGAATTTTAAAAGAGATGTTTGAATATGATCATATTGTGGACGAAGTTATTTAACAGCTTAATACTGTATTTCCTGGCATCAAAGACGCTATTGTTTTTACCTGAAATCAGTCTGGAAAATTTACATGGCTTCCTACAGGCTGAAGATTACTATTTGGATAGACCTATCCTAACCCCCAGAGGAAAGTAATCTATGCTAGGCAGGAATCTGAACTGCTGTATATAACTTCTGAATGAAGTGTATAAGTATAAAATAGTAAATAAACAAAAGTATTATAATCCATAAGAGCCCACTGTGACACCGGTGTCACATACAATTTAATTGATCTCTTATATAATATTATATTTTATCCTCGATTTTAACTCATGAAGAGTACAAAGTGACATCTAATGAACATCCTGGTGCAGTCATACGACTGTGTGTCAATTCGCCTACCCAGAATCCCACATAATGTTCCTTCAAGTAGAAACGTGTCTGGGTTCTTAAATTTAAATTTAAATTTAAAAAAAAAAAAAAAAAAAAAAAAAAAAATCTTAATCACAAAAATTAATTCCTGTATTGGTATTCTACATTAGAGGAGTTAAGGGACTAGTAGTAATTTAGATGTTGTATACCAATATTACCGGTATCGTCACTCACCTAAATTGACCATGACTTTGAAGGAACATTATTGACAAAAGTAAAATTGCTAAACCACCTACAAAGCATCTTGGAAAATGAAAGTGAAAGTTGTAAGACCGTAATCTTATGTTTACCCATTTTTTTTACAAAATGATGCAATACATGTTTCATTGTAGAACTAGTACTTTGGAATATAACCAATTAACAGGAACCGTTGACTATCATCTAAACATATAGTCACTGAGTTTGTTTATTTGTCTTATACACTTATACTATCAGTAGCAGCTATCAGCCCCCCCTCTCCATTCCTACACTCTTATCAAACTATTTAACTTTCTTTTCTTCCCTCCTACCAATATCGGTCACACATTATCAGTAGCAGCTCTCAGCAGAGCCTGTTCTTGTACACTTATAACCGTCAGGTCATGGACTAGTTATAATAAAAATTAGTTAAATACAAATGATACTGATATTTGCAAAAACAATTTTTGCAGATTGTCTTGATAGCTTTTGCACCAAACTAATTACTTTTAAAGTTAAATATAGCTACATGATATTAAGAATATGACACATTTGAACTTGAAAGATATTGCTATTAATTATAAATGCTAGTAAAACTACTTGTGTGATTCAAGTCTATAATTCAATACATTTACTATCAATACAGCTATGTCCATACTCGGGGCTAAC
>VCCN01001573.1:112652-122877 GCA_006491835.1 Architeuthis dux
ATTCCATACTGACAACATGGGTGACTTACACTCTGTCCAATCCTCTATGCTTGGAAACATCCCACCAACACTGCATTGTTGTTAAAAGACATAACTTCGATCTATACCCAATCCGCCGATGATAAAAATTTTTCGAAACATGTACGGATAAGACATAACCAATAAAATTCCATATTTACACTACTGCTTTGTCTCAACTTTTACAGCACACCTAATATATATATATATATATATACACACACACATATATATATGAAGCTTTTGGCAACTTTATGGTTTATGCTAACCTGACAAAAAGTATCTCATCATTATTAGCAATTTTTTTTACTGGTATTTCTTTTATCTTATTTCTGTTTTTTTTATTACACTAGAAGTTTTGAAGATGGTTTGTTTGACGGGTTATGTATATGTGGGTACGTATCAGGCGTACAGGCTCCACCAATGGAGCTAGAGGGCTGAAAATTCCAACATTTATTCCTTATTTGTCTAGAAAAAAAACACATTGTTTTTTGGAAAATTCCCCCATAATAGGTTTTTAGAGGGGGGGGGGGTGTTCAATTTGCAATGTAAGTTCATGCTAAAGCAGTCCCTTAGTTTGTGTCTGGAAACATTGTTTTTCTTTTTAAATTTGGACTTTTTAAAAATTTTTTTTTTACTGATCACTGTCCAAAAGGCTAGAGAAGTAACTTATTCATTGATTATCCCCATTTCCAATTTTTTTAATTGATCACCCCCAACACGGCATGCTGCCAAATGACATTGGTCGCATGATGGTTTCTATTGAGTGACTAACCAGACCTGTCATAATATTTGAATTTCTTGCATGAAGCAGTCATTATTAATTTGATTAGCTTTTCTTTCATCTTATTTCTGTTGCTTTTTATCAGAACTTATAGGTCATCATTCTATGATCGTAAAAACCATAATAACTAGCATTCCAAGGGAAATTATGAATTACTGCCACCCATATATACTTTGTTGGGGGTGATCAATTAAAAAGTTGAAAAAAAAGGGGTGATCAATGAATAAGTTACTTCTCATCTTTTGTTGGGCTGTGATCATTAAAAAAAAAAAAAAGGTCTGAATTTTCAAAAAACAAGTGGGCAAAACTAGTGACCAATTTAGCATAAACCTCCATTGCATATTGAACCCCCCTCTAAAAACCTATTTAGGGATGAATTTTAAAAAAAACAAAAAAAAAAACACATTTCCCCATCCTCATTGGGGGTGTATGTGTGCAAAATTTCAAGTTTCTACTATGAACAGTTAGGGCTGGGCAAAGTCTGAATACATAGATAGATATAAATGTCAGAACACATGAATAACCTAAACCCAGCAATAAACCAGTGTTATGGGTAGAGGTGATTAATAAGAAATTCCAAAACTATTAAAGATAGCTGAATTTTCTGTTTACATTGAAAAGAATTTAAACTTAAACTTAATCCAGTGCAGACACCAATTAGACTACTTCAATACATTTCAGTTGATTGCTTAACAATAATTTTGATTAACAATGCTTTTCTTTGCACTAATTACCATTATTAAGTGGGGGAGGATCAACAATTGAGTCACCCATTTGTTAATCTTATGTAAGAAGCTAAAAATAGGTCAAATAATCAATGAAGTATTATTACAATGACAAAATGATTAACCTAATACATGGGTACAGCACTTGTAAATAAGTTGTGAGGATAAAATGTTAGAGGTTATCAGAGTAAAGTGAGGGTAGAGTAGTAATATTAAGTTGTTACACATGAAATGACTTTTTGTTCTTTTTTTTTTTACATAATAGAGAATAATGCTGAAAGTGAAAGTGAAACCAATTGCATTTTCTTTGCAGATTCAATGTAAATAGAGATACAATTTGTTATTAGTGGAGGTTTTGGGTCCCTTAACAGCAAAGGTGTCTACCCAATAAGCTAGACTAATTTTCAAGTACGATTTCAAATTCGGACATAAAGCTGCCGATAATGTCAATAAAGCATTTTGAGTGAACACTGCAAACTGTTTAGCATTGGTTCAATAGGTTTAGGTCTGGAAATATAGATACCAATATAAATCACGAGGGAGTCCCAAACCGGTTCTTAATAATGATAGCAGTGGTTAAAGATCCACGAACAATGGATCGAACACTTCTGGAGACTTTAGGACTTCAACAATGACCATCACATCACGTCATAGGAAAGGTTACAAAGTCGGGAAAATGGGCCCCAAATGAACTGGATGAAATGCTCCATAACAGTGCCAAACCCCAATTGCAACATCCTCCATATTCACCTAACATCTCTCCTACAGATTATCATCTTTTGAAGTATTTTGAACTTCATATTCATAATAAAAGGTTCGATGATAAGGAAGCCATAATTTGTGCTTTAACAGAATTTGTGACCACTAAACCTAAAAGATTTTATAGAGATAACATTACCATTAGAGGATCTTTGGAAAAAGGTTATTGCTTCAAATTGATTAAATATTTACAGTTTTTTGTTGTTTATATCAACTTTTATCTTACTATTAAAAAAATAAAATCGACATTTCATATGTAACAGCCTAATAAATAAATTCAGTTCATATTCCACACAGTGATTAATTTTTTGTACCAGGCTGGTGGGGGTAGGGAGAAGGTTGTTTTAAACTCTTAAATTCATATTAAAAAAAAAAAAAAATGAATGTCAATATCAAGGGAAATAACCCCCGATAAAAATTATCTCCCTTTAATCATTAAGTGGTTTTAAAAAAATAATTTTCTCTATTCAACTCATAGAAGAGAAGAGATTATTTTTAATTCTATTCATTGAAGAGTTTCACTGTCAGTTACAAGTGGTCCACGAATTTAAGAGTTACAACGCTGAAGGCCCTGGAACAATAATTGTCTTCTACCACACTTACCTTTTAATTTCTGCAGGATGGATTGTGGTTTGATGGCATGGCCTGAATTCTCATAGCAACGTCTTATGTGCACCTGGAGTTCACACATCATACAAAAGCCAACTTGTTTACCTGAAATAATAAAATACAAGTCTGGTTAGTCACTAATAGAAACTGTCATGTGACCGTCTTTTGGCAGCAAGGGAGTGATCAATTAAAAAAGGTTTGTAGTCTTTTGTGACAGACTTGAAATATGACAGTATGCTTGACAGTTCTTTATAGGTACTCAAAACATCCAGCAAACATGCTTTTGAAAAAGGAAAGTTATACTTTTCTGCAATCATTGCATAAGAATGATCTACTTTTGGATAACGGGAGAAACCTGTATAGGAATGCATTACAAATGATTTTACTATAGGGAAGCATTACAAATGATTTTTGCCATAGGGATGCATTACAAATGATTTTTGCTATAGGGATGCATTACAAATGATGGGTATAAAATGATTTATGGTTCAGATGTAATAAAGTAAAGTCCATCAAATGTACGTAAATGGTTATAAAAGAAACTTACAGCTATTTGTGTGTTCATCACTTAGAAGATGGTTCACCAGGGGTGGAGTGTAGGATAGACACTGAAGAGTGGCATTGAGGAAACATGTATTGCCGAGGTTGTGTAGGCCAGCACCGATTTTCTGCATCCGTCGTGGCCACCACTCCAAGACCAGCTTGTCAGCAGGGTAGATGACGTACCTGGGGGTTGGCAGGCCGTCACCTTCTCGTTGGCCACTCATGGCTGAAGAGTCTGAAAAAAATAAAAATAAATAAGAATAAAAAATAAATTGAACTAGCATTCCAAAGGAAATTATGAATCACCGCCACCTATATATGCTTCTTTTTACTTTGTAAATTAAACAGTGGTGGTGGGCAGTCATTAAAAACAAGTGAGAATGCTGGAAACAAACTAAGGGACCAATTTGACAAACTTACATTGTGAATTGAACCACCACTAAAAAACTATTTATGGGGGAAATTTAAAAAAAAAACAACAACATTTTCCCTAATCATGGAGAGTGTGCAAGGCCGAGGGGTCAACAGCATTAAACTGACCGAGACTGTTTGCATTCACTTTGCACTAATGCCCATGACAAGGTAAGCACCCCCTCCTCCATGTCTTCTTAGGCCTGGCAAGCTGGAAGTGGATTGTGGTAGATTGCTCACAGGTCAATCCATGTCAAGTGGACCAATATTTAGGAAAGGGCCCCACTCTAATATCTCAGATTTTGTTCAAACTGTGGTCACTCTGTGGCGGTCAGTTTTATCTGAGCACGTGGGAACATGTGCCCAGGCAGATATTGGCCGACGCGTCAACTTTTTCTTATTTGCTCTTCCAAATATTGGAGGGAGAATGAGGGATGACATAACAGGATACCAATACAGGCAGGCAGACTGGCTCAGGATAGTGTTACAAGCAAGGTGTTCAGTGATTCCCAACCGGGGGTAATCCTCCCCCACCACATTTAGGTAGTCCAGGGGGGAATAAGGCCATTAGCTAAAAATAAAGTTGCCAAATCAACCAGTTTTTTTTCTCGCTCTTCCAAATATTCAAGCGAGAACAAGGGATGACAGGATACCAAGACTTATGACTAGAAATATACAGATATTTCCAGGCAGGCAGGCAGGCTGAGGCAGGTTTTCTTTAATAACTGTGTGGCCAGGCAGTTATGCATAAAATCACACCAGGGTCACTGGTACTTTTGGATATGAAATTTTCAGTGCAGTAGAAGCACCTGCTATGGAATGGTGGCTAGTTGAAAATGGAAAATAATTTGGTCATCTTCACATCAAACAAAATAGTCCTTGTTCTTGGATCCATAGTTACTGAACGAGTAAAGATATCGAGCTAAAATTTTACAGGTCTTCAATTCAGACCCAAAAGAACCTGCGACCAAAGTTAGTGCAAAATCTGAGATGGTCAAGTGGGGAGCACCATTCCACTTGATATGGAATGAACCCAAGCTAAAATTGTACAGTACTTCATTTCAGACCCAAAAGAACCTATGACCAAAGTTAGAGCAAAATCTGAGATGATCAAGTGGGGACCATTAGTCCACTTGACATGGAATGACCCATATGTAAAATAAAGGACAAAAGAAAATTAAAAAAAAACAAAAAACAACAACTTACTATTCTCTTCATCCTCGGTCCGTGAATTAGAGCAGGCCGCTGCCGTACTTTTAGATGAGTTGGCTAACTTCTCTGAAGTGTTTAGGACAATGTACTTGGACTTGATTTTGTCCAGCTGTAGCGTGTGCGTCTTGGTGGCTGGCTTAAAATCAATGCTGCTTAGAAGAACCTTCTTGGGCAAAGAAGACAGGGAAGGAGTTAGAGGTTCAGAGCCAGTCAGAGAAGCTCGAACAGCCTCTTCAACTGCAGTTATATTCTCAGTAGACTGTGCGGGCATAGCACTGATATCCTGTAAACAAAGAAACAGAAATGTTAAGTAATTATTCAACAGGACTTTATAAATATTTGATTGCACAGTACAGACAAGATTATAGAATACATTGGAGCTAAAATTTGGTGGCACCTCAAGCATGCATCATCAGGGTGTTAGTCAGTGTTCTCACTAGTAGTTTAATGATTAATTCCCAATAGAAACCTAATTCCAATTTCCCCAATTAAGCTTAGCTCTGTTTTGATCATCTTGGCAATTTTTAGTGTGTTTTGACCATTTTTGGCAATTTGGGATTTTTTTTTTAATACAAAAATTCGGACCGTTTTAAAATTTCCCAATCCTATAAAAACAGTGTGGGAAATCAAATTCTTGGCTAACACCCCGATTATATTACCATGGCAACAGAACCACTCAAAAAGGTGTGGAATTAGGCATCCGCGTAAATGCATCACAGGGAAAGACAGAAGCATCAGTTCTTCCTTATTACACAAACGGTACATTTTTAGCGGCACTTGAAGCAAGTATGTGTTGCATTACCATGGCAACAGAACCACTTGAAATAATGTGAGTGAGGATATTTGGTACCTACTGAGCATTCTTTTTTTTTTAATTATATATAGCTTAAAAATTAAGGGGAACACGAGTGTAAAATGATCAGGCCATGTGTCTAGGATAGAAGACCATTGTTTACAAAAGATCCCACTGTTTGTTCACTGGCTAATGAAACAGAAGACACCACAGAAGAGATATAATGACTCCCTATAGAAGACCCTTGTCTCTTGTGGCACCAGAAGCTGCTGACATGGCAACTGAAAATCTTCCACGCAATATCTCTTTCAAAAGAAAAACAACAAAACCAGTGCAGATGAGAAGAGGCAGTGCTATAAAACTAGAGTCACCACCAGTTGCTAGACATTCACCTGCTCTGTCACTGCTGTATGGGACCTGCCAGTGGTATGACTTTTCTTTGAACAATGTTTCATTGAAAATTTAAGATACACATGCCACAAGCACACACATAAACACGTGTATACATGTAGCATGTGCACGAAAAGTATGTGTGTATATGCACGTTTGTGGTGTGCATGCGTATATTTTGCATTTTTGATGAAACATCTTTAGATAAAAACTTGTGGTACCAACTTGCCGTCCCTGTATAGGCTTCATCTGCCATTAGCAGGCCTGCAACAGATGTAGAACATCCTTCTAAATCAACAGATGTAGAACATCCTTCTAAATCAACAGATGTAGAACATCCTAAATCTTTGTTTGCGAAGCCAAGTTATGCATAATGTAATTGCAATGAACATTTTCAAAGTGAAAAGTATAGTGGCTAAAAGCTACCAGAGAGAGAGACAGACACACACACACACACACACAGAGGTAGATCCAAGGTGTGTTTTAAAAAACAAAATGAAACTAGTGAAATAATGAAAGGAGACTAACTTTTTTCATGACTGTCCCGAAATACAATTTCAACTGTCCCCGAAATCAAAATGTTGTTTCTTTACTTTGTTATTGTTAGTAGCATAATAAAAACACTGATAAAATGGGAAAAATCATTTATTTAAGCTTCAGTTATCAGTCTTTGAAGTGAGGTCTCTGTGCCCTGCAGCCACCAATCCAGCACTTGGTCACTGCTTTCAGTTACATACATATGAGTGTATATGTATGTAACTGTACATCTTTTCACTATTTATATCCCTCTCCAATGGTTCAGTTTCTAACTTGCTAAAAGTAACAGAAAAAGCGTCTCGGGGAAGATGTCTGTTTGTCCTGAACACATTTTTACTGTCCCCGGGATGACGGAACAACGTTAATTTTGAGCCCTGACACAAAGACAATTTTTGGGAAAGTAAGGCTAAATGCCATGATGCTTTGTGAATTAGTGGTAAAATCTTTATGTACTGTTATGCAAGAAGTCAGATGATACTAACAGAGAAATAGAAATACTGTATTACCCAGCATCGAAGATTACTTTTTTCATAGGTTTCTCTATAAATGTTTTTTTCCTGTTTTATTTATTCCAAACACCGATATTAATCACTGCTACCAAAGTTATTCAGGTGTTCATACATTTATATGTATCCGGACTTCACCCAGCCCTAACCGTTCATAGTAGAAACTAGAAATTGTGCGCGCACGCAAAAACACACACACCTCAAGGAGTAGGAAAAACGATTTTTATTTGTTTTTTGAAATTTCCCCTCCAAAATAGGATTTTAGTGGGGGTTCAATTTTCCAATCAAGCAATTACTAAAGGCAAAAAGCACAATAAATTATAATAAAAAGTACAAGCACAGGGAGTTAGCCAGGAATTTGATTTCCTTATGGGTTTTATAGAATTGGGAAGTGTTCCCTTTTTGGTATTAAAAAAAAAAAAAAAAAACCCACTAAAAGTGGCCCAAAAAATCAAAACAGAGCTCAGCTTAATTGGGAAATTGGAATTAGGTTTCTGTTGGGTGGGATTAGCTGTTAAACGGCTAGAGAGATATACTGGCTAACACCCTGAAGCAATATTTTGGTTTATACAAAGGTGCTACCCAAAAGTTTGATTGATCAATCAGTCCATTTGTCAAGATACCCAGCACCACCCCCCCCGCCCCATTTCTCAGCAGACATTTTACACATCTCACTACATCACCAGGAAATGAAGAACCTAGTTTTCTATCCATTTTTTCCCTTCCTTTTGAGAAAACCATTTTGCACCTAAGGATCGTTTAACTTTTGGGCAGCACCTTGTAGCTAGAAGATGTGGCTATTAAATAAAGACTGGGTTATGCAAGTCGAACCATAGCAAGCATACACAAACCATGATATATACATTGACCAATGGGCAAGCATAAACAATCCCTGAAAGTTTCAATCCGTTTGCGTCTTCAGTTCGACTGAACTAAGTAGACAGGTTTTTCTGATGTGTTGTAAAAATGGTCAGTTAAAAAAAAAAAAAAAAAAAAAAAAAAAATCGAGCAACACCAGTTTTAAATGTTGGGTGAAATTGTACTAAGCACCTGCCGAACCTTTACTTATACTAACTGAAGTTTATAGGGATTAATGTAGGTCATATACATGTGTGTTCAAGTGGCACAAGAGGCTTTGTAAAGGTCAAGATGATGAACGTTATGGACGTTCATGCATGTCAAGAACTCGTGAGAATGTTTAAAAAAGAATTAAAAAAAAAAAAAAATATCGAACAAATCCTTCAAGATGTTTGATGTCTCAGCATCAGAACAAATTGCAGAAATGGTCTCCATCAACAAAAAGATTGTTAGGAAAATTTTGCATGAAAATCTGAACATGACAAAAGTTTGTGCAAATGTTCTGACCCCCGACATGCGTGCTGTGGTTTGACTTCCATAATCTCAATCTCATTATTTAATAGCCATACCTTGTATAACGCATTGTTTTTAAAGATTTAACTTTTTTTTTTCTTAAATCAGTATCTATATACAGTTACCCCTTGCCATTCCCAGGTTTTCTAGTCTCAGTTTCAATAATTTGCGGTTCACTCATAAATAATTCAATGGGAATATTTGTGGGAGTTTTCTGGTGTACCATGAAAAACATCATAGACAGTATAAACAAAACATAAAATGTTTAGGTAATCATAAATGCATATATAAATGTTTAGGTAATCATAAATGCATATATAAATGCATATATATTTATAATATAGCAACTACCAGGGATGTTTGACAAAAACTGACAGGTGTTGATAAAAGTGTCAGGAAGTTGTAAGCTATTAATTTTATCGTAATAATCTTTGTGCTATTATAAAGAAAAAAGATTGTACAAAATTATCAACAAAAATGATTTATGTAGACAATATAATTTTATTTAATGCTGCAGACCATTTTTTCTAAATTGGCTCTGAATCAGAAAATAAGGGATGCAAAAAAAATAAAATATTTTCTGTTTGGAAAGTTTTATGTTCCCCTTTAACATTAAAATACAGTTTACACTTTTTGCCTTTACAAAAAAAATCTGCTGGAAATTAAAAAAAAAACAAAACGTTATGTTTATTGGATCCTTCTGAAACATTGTTATTCAGATGTTAAAATCTACATTTGGTTTGTTTATACATTTTTGTGGATAAACTCCTATGTGCAGTTTCTTTCACCTTATGGTTTGTCCAGCATAGTTCCTCATGTTATTTTAACTTCTTTCTAATGTGTTCCTTCTTTCTCCATATGTGGTCAGCTATGCCTGATTTTGTTGTCTTTTCAATGTTGTTCAAGTCTAATCTTAACTCTTTCAAGACTAACCTATTAAGGTGCGTAATGCCTGAATTAAAATGTCCCAGTAGATATCTAAAAAGAGATCTACAGGACATATATTCCAGTAATCATAGAAACCTTTCGATGTATACTTCCCACAAGTTTTGAAAGGGTTAAAGGGATTGCTGGTTTTGTTGTGATC
Source organism: Architeuthis dux (assembly GCA_006491835.1). NCBI lineage: Eukaryota > Metazoa > Mollusca > Cephalopoda > Oegopsida > Architeuthidae > Architeuthis > Architeuthis dux. The sequence continues at coordinate 122,398 of VCCN01001573.1, forward strand.
AAAATAACAAAGATGAAGATACTAGTCTGAGTAACATGTGGAACAATGAAAATGCATCATCTTAGAACTTTGGACAACAGATAACATTTTTATAAGTATAAGATACACTTCACACCGATTGTTTTACATTTTGCTAACTTTTTAGTCTCTCACCATTTGCTAACTTTTTAGTCTCACATTTTGTTGGGCAGGCATTCCAAGAGAAATTATGAAGCTCCCCCACCCATATATGCTGTGTTGGGGGTGATCAATGAATAAGTTACTTCTCCCACCTTGTTAGGCTGTAATCACTAAAGGTCAGAATTTTCAAAAAACAAGCAGGCACAAACTAGCAACCAATTTGGCATAAATTTTCATTTCTAAAAACCTACTCATTGAGGGGAGTGTGCGTATGCAAAATTTGAAGTTTCTACTACAAAGTCAGGACACATGAACAACCAAAACCCAGCAATAAACCAGTGTTACAGGTAGTGATTAATA
>VCCN01001573.1:126976-139270 GCA_006491835.1 Architeuthis dux
AAAAAAAAAAAAAAAAAGCGAAAAACAGTGGTGAGTGCTTGTTTTGCAGAGAGTCGTTATAGAGGTAGTGTGCACTCATTTCCGTTCTATCCCACCAGACACCATTTTTAGAGTCAGGAAATTTCCCCATATAAATAGTCCCTTATACATCCCTCCCACCACCTCAACCTCTGACAAGAGCCTAACATACCATCACTATTTTTGGTGTCTGGAAATTTTCCCATATAAATTGATGACACTTGCTTCTTCACATTATGCCATAAAAGGTTTTTATAGGAACACTTTACCTGCGGATAGCAGGGGAGATCTGTATAGATTTCATAGAGGTTCAAGCAGAAAGTCCATCATGGAATAACATATTGCTAATGGGGCCCAGTGCACAGTCAACATTCTTCAGTTTTTAAGCAAGTTTAGCTGACTGGCTTTGTATGTACAGGTTGCCCCAATGGAGCTAGAGGGCTGAAAATTTAAACATTTACACCTTATGTCTAGAAAAAAAATTTTGTTTTTTGAAAATTCCCTACAAATAGGTTTTTAGTTATCACCACCCAACAAAAGGTGAGAAGTAACTTATTCATTGATCACCCCCAACACAGATGCTGCTAAAAGATGTTGGTCACATGACAGTTTCTATTGAGTGACTAAGCAGACCTGCTTTTGTATTCAGCTATTTCAAACAAATCAAAACAAAAATGAAATATTCATAAAATCATATTTAATTCAACAAAGTCCTTTGCAGATCAACAATCTATCTCTACGTAACATAACAAATCCTAGAACAAGTTTAGTCATGGCATTTTTTTATCAGCAAACAAAATATTAAAATACTTTTTCAAGGGGCCCCCAAAATCCAGGGACCCTGAGGAAGCCGATCACAAAATAACATCCGTATAGGCCATAAAGCATCATATCTCACTCCTATTCATGTTCAGTGAAGAGGGTGAAATATTTACAAAAACAAGATTATTTCTTGTCGATCCACTATTGATTTTCTAGAAGCAGGTTTTTCAAGGTTACTGTCATCAGCTTTCCTGTTCCGTTGACAACAGAGACATGTGCGTACAGAGCAGTACAAATAGCACAGGTAAATTTCATAAAAAAGAACAAGGCTGTTCTGCCACTGCCTCTCTCATAAATCTATGGATATGACAGAGACGTGTGCTATATGCCCCAAAATATTATTCTGCATGAATCTAAGTTCAAACTCTGGTCTAGGCTGTTTATGTACACTTCGCACTAATGCCTTTGGGAAGATATCTTTACTTTTTTTCTTTTAAAAATTTGGTGAGGATTGTTATGGTAGAAAAACAAAGTAAACTCCAGGTTTGGACTGGAGTTTGACAATTATTTATTTCCTCAATATTTTAATGGTGTTTTTATTATGTTACCAACACCTAACAACTATAGATGATAATAAAATAAAGAAACAACATTTTCATTTTGGGACGGTTTACATTTCCTTCGAGATGGTAGTGAAATCTTTTTAGTCTGGAGCCCTCTGGGAAAGGCATGAATCCATCTCTTCTCCCTCCCGTCAGCTATGGGTAGCAGGGCAGACTGGGCTCCCAAGCCTTATGAAAGCAACCAGTCTAGAAGAAGGACAACTCTGATTTCAAACCAGGGAGTGGAGCCCCCTTAAGGCCAACTTTGACGTCCTCCCGACAGCTCCTGCAGCCAAACGCATCACTCTTTCCTTTGGACTAAATCAGACAGACCAATAGGAGGATTCTGACGATTGGGCAACCCCAGTGTTGCTCCAATGTCGGGAGAGACAAAAACGGAGACCATTCATTCTGCTCGTTCCTACATGCGTTCGAATGTTACGCCTTCAGTAATAACATAAGGGTATGGTTGGGTAGTTAGAAATAAGAGAGTAAGAAGGGAGAGAGAAGAAAAGACAGATAGATTAATGAGGGTGGGAAGGGAGAGAGAAGAAAAGACAGATAAATTAATGAGGGCGGGAAGGGAGAGAGAAGAAAAGAAAGATAGATTAATGAGGGCGGGAAGGGAGATGGGCTGATGGCTGCTACTATATGTGTGACAGACACGGCTCTTGATGATGATTAACAAAAAAAAAAACGTCACTTATAAAATTACCTGTGTATAGCACATGTAGATACTACTAGTTTGAATGAAAATAGAACTTGCTTTTATGTAAGCAGTCTTACAAATACTACGTTTTACTAATAAAAACCGGAAACAGCTTTAGATGTAACCAATACAAATACTATCCATGTTTTTCATAGGTTTATGGTTCAAATTTTACTGATTTTTAAAAAATGAAAGTAACAATTGTTCTAAAGTTCAAAGGAAAGTTAGGCAAGACATACATTGTGCTTAAGTGTTTGCAATAGCAGTGACACTACACTTGAATTTATTGGGTCACATTAAATATACTTATATGATAAGAGTGCAGAAAATACATACCGTTTTTATTTGAACGGTATTTGCAGACTTCTAACATCTTATTTTATTTCCTGATAAAACAAATGGGGGTGGTATATTAGACTGAGTCGTCGGAAGAACAGGAGACTAGGGTATAGGAAAGAGGAAGAGGGTGCGCGCTGCCTCTAAAACAGCTCGCTGCAAAACAAACGCTATTGATGTCTTTAGTTGAAATTAAGGTGATACATAAATATATCTAGTTATGTGTACTTTTCTTTTTTTTTTACAAACGTTATTTTCGTTTTTCGCAAAAGCGAAAAAAAAAGGTGGCGTAAACCGGGGGATACCCGTCTGTAAATATATGAAAATCATTTAAAATTCGCCAGATATCCAATCTAAGCTATTTCAATTTTTAGCAAATATTCGAATATTATTGCTAAATTTGGTAAAAATAGCCAAATCCCTGGTAAATAAACAAAACTTTTCTCTTAAAAACGTTCAATCACTGAATCACTTCATCAAAACGGATCACATGACGTGAATGATTTTTCCCTCCTACTTATGGAATCAATGGAACAAAAAGCTTTTTACTCAAACCTGAAGCAAGAGTTTTTACCCTTCCTCAGCTTTTGATAATTCTCTTTTGAATAGGAGTTTTATTATATAAGCTCAATTAATGTTAACAGCTTAATACAGAGCGTGTAATAATTTCATTCTAATTTCACAACGTTCACATATGCGAAAGAAACAGAAAAATCGGAAACAAATCCACATAAAACGCAACGTGAATCCATTTTTGTGCGTGTAACTTTTCAATGAGTGCACAGATACTACACTGATCCTAGTCAGAAGAGCCAGGGAGCTATACTTTCATCCTATGCAGAGCGCACAGATACTACACTCTGATCCTAGTCAGAGGGCCGGAGAATGAGAGCCCCTAGGCAGAGCGCACAGATACTACGCAGAAGGGCCGATCCATACGTAAATTAAATAATCATGTTTACGGGTAGTCTTCTAGTGGGAAACTAAGCAAAAAAATTGATTACTTTCCAGAGTGTTTACTGTTTTTTTTTTTGGTTACTAAGGAATTCGCGGATGACACATGACAGCAGCATTTAAATAAATAATATATCTATGTAAAAGAAATCCTGTTTGTTTTTAAATCCTAATCCCCAGCTTAACCATAGCATTTAAAATGCAATTAAATAAATCGAGCACTTGAAGTTAATTAGCATTATTAATTGGTTATTACGCAATTCGATGAAGTTAAATGAAAATAGTCACGGATAGTTATTTAATACGTGAAGAAAAGATTAAATAATTTCTATTTTATTTTTCAAGGATACAAACAATTTAGCAAGTTATTTAATAATTAAAGTTAATGTCAACCCAGTGAACTGAAAAACAATCTTAAGAAAAAAAGTACAGTTTTTAACTTTTTCATATTTGTTGTTTTAAAGCACAGATGCCCAGAGATGAAAAATACCGGCAAATTCAAATGGTCCATTTTTCAAGTTCAAATTTGACAGTTTTGTGGATAACTCGATAAAATTTCCGTTTTTATTATGATCGAAGGCAACTCAATTCTATCTGTGAGCCATGGCTTTTATCTTGCAATAGACAAGAGCCTTTCTCTTGCAGACAACTATTATACTTGCTACCTTCCGTAGTTATGGGTTAAAACAATTCCATTTTCTTAAAAAAATATCTTGTAAACTTTTAAAGCAACAATGAAGACTGAAGAGATTTTTCAAAATGAATTTAAATCGAAAAATTACTTTTTCATAAGAATTAGAAAAGTTACTTCGTATAAGGAATTATTTTCATTCATTTTGTTGGGCATCGCTATTTTTTTATCAAAAAATAATTGTAAATTCTGGTATAAAAAAGTGTTTTTGAGTGCATTACTGAAGCCTTAGAACGGGCATCTAGACTCTAAAGTTTTTTTTCACGCGCTACGAAATTCTAATATAAAAAGTACACATGTAGCCAAGTAACTAGATATATTTGTATCGCTTTGATTTCAACTAAATACATCAAATCTCATATTTAACAGTAGTTTTTTTTTTTATTAATTCTTAATTAGTAATAGTACTATAAATTTACAATTAAATTTCAGGGTTTTTTTTATATCCCCTGCCAAAAAATAATTAATTTAAGCTATTATTTTCTGTAAATCTACACAATTATCGGATCTAGAAAGAAAGAAAAATGAAGATTTAGCAAATAACACCTGATATTTAAATTTCTTTTATAGCTTATATAATTTTTCATGTCAAATACTTTTGGAGATTTAGATTATAATAGTTAACATTATTTCTTATCTGAATTTATGACCAAAATATCGGGAAGAGAAATCTAGATTTTTCATTTTAAACAGATTTCTCAATGGAAATCAAAAATCACTCTTCTTAAAAACACGTGGCCACCAAGAGGTTAAAAGTTCAGAAGAATTGGGGCAGTAAGTTCGTCTATCACAATAAGGGGTTCAGGCTTAGAAAGGAAAGTATTCAACACGTTTTTTCGGTAGCCGATTTATATACAGGTGTCCATATAGTTTTTACGTATTTTATTACACCATTTGAACAAAATAGGGACTTTATGGACACCCTGTAAATACGTACAATACAATGTTCATTTCATATTAAGAAGAGGATATGAAATTTGTTTCTTTTACTACAAACAGGGGGTTCTTTCTTTAAAAAGATTTAAAAAAAAAAATTATATAAAAATAAACGAATAAAAAAGCAATATAATTATAAATCAAATAGGGTGGGGTATAATGTTTTCGGGCATAAAACTAAGATCTTTGCCGTAATTAAATAATTTAAACTAAGGTCAGTGCGATCATCATTTGTTACACAGCTGAAAAAAAATTTCTTTTAAGTTAGATACAATTTCACAAGATCTTTCAGCAAGACAGAAAAATGATTTTACATGTAAAGAAATAAAGAATCGTAGACAAAAAGAAAATATCGCCAGAAAATAACACAAAGGAGAGAAAAATACCTTTTTTCTTCTTGTATTTGAATTGTATTTGGGGGACAACGTGGTAATATACAGTGAATAATGACGGGACTTGACAAAAATGGGAATAGCCGCTGGAACGAAAAAAGGCCGGCTTTCTTTTCCCCCCGAACACAAGGGGTCGGTTTTGTATGGTTACGTAAATAAACGAAAACATTAGAAAATATATACAATAGAAACAAAAAGATCCCATGTATATATAAAAGTTAAATAAATAAGGAAAGAAATTTTTAGTGAATTGTAGAATATTCTAGGAAAAGAAAAGATAGGGACATGTAAAATCTGGATTCCAAGGCCACACTACAGGATCATGTTTTGAATAGAAATATACAGCATTAAAAAAAAAAAAGAAGAAAAATGTGAGGTGTTTAAGATGACATTTTTTGGCGAAATAGATCATTAGATCGATAACTGAGGGAGGAAAAAGGACATTGAAACGTAAAAGAGGGGGTGTCAAGAGAGGAAAATAGACCAGAGTGTCTCAGAAAAACAATATAATGAAAAACCGAAAAACGAAATTATCGGCGCCATGGAAAAAAGAAGGGTGGGAGGAAAAAAAGAATTGGAGGAGAAGGGTTAGTAACGAAAAGAACTAAAGATTTAAAAAAAAAAAAAAAAAAAAAAAGAAGGGATTTAACAAAATTCATCAAGATTTAAATTGTAAAAATAAATTAAATTGTGTTTGTTTTAGGTCTAAATTAAATATTATCTACAGACTGATGTCCTGCTCTAAAACTGGAATAAAGAAAAAGTAAGATATAAAAACTGAAATGACACCATACACAATTGGTGTTTAATTTAGTTAAATTACTTTTTTGTATACAATTTATTTATATATCGTAATTGTATACAATTATAGACAATTTGTAATTAGATTAAATGTTAGTTACGGTTTTTAAAACAAAAATAATAATTATGAAAAAAAATAAAAATAAATAAAAGTACTAAATTTAAAACAATAACAAGAATTGAAAATAGATTTAAAAAAAAAAAAAAACGAATTTGAAAAATTATTTTTTTAGTTTCATTATCGAGGAATTGAACGACTTTAGCAAGTTTCGTTTAACTAAACTTGCTAGTCGTTCACTTCATTTGAAATGACGATCTTATGTCATTTTCTCCTTATGTAACAAATAAAATAAATAAAAACAACAAGCATCTGTCGACTAATTAATCAACCATAAAGGATTTTACAATAAATCATATGGGATATTTTAAATTATTAAAAGGTTGAAAGTTTATTGAAAAAGAGAGTTGTCAATGTGTTCACCAACAAGCACGAAGCAGATACTACACTTTGATCGACACAAGATCGATTTGTTAATAAATGCCAGTCTTCCTAAGACTATTTCCTCTTTCTTGTGTATGTGTGCGGATATTGTCGAAACCTTAGATCAAAACACTGAATGCACAAAGCGTGTATGTTTGAATGAAATTGACAAGGAAGAAAGAGATTAGGTCATGTGTATCTGGTTTTCAAAATCCATGTCAAGTTTTTTAAAAAACAAGTAAAAAGAGCTAAGATTCGGTTTAGCAAACCAAAGTAAATTATCATGAAAAAATATTTTTCCTACGTAGTTTGAACAGTTTTGAATGAATATGACGTTTATTTGTTCAGGAATGTTTTCATTCTCGAGAAAAAGTAACTTTTATAGAAGAAGCGGGTAAATCGGCTCTAAAGTGGGTGATCGATTTACAATGTATGCGTAATGCAAATCTAGACCCTTACTTTGTGTCCGTCTCTCTGACACCGGGATCTTCAATTTACAATGTAAATATACTGCTAAATCGAATCTTAACAGTAAAAAGACCATTTTCAGCTTGTTTATGAAATAAATGTTTTTTTTTCCTGAGTTTTCTTTCTACAGAACTGACATGTTCCCTGTTAAAATTGAAACACCAGTAGCCAAAAGTAAGAGATTTACACTGGGCTTAGCTTAGTACAATTATACACAACACACATAATATATGCACAAGAGTGCACACACTGCACACATTATATACACCTTGTCTAAACTAGTGTTGTGCCCATGCGGTAAAAAAATAACGGCATATGAAATTGATATTTCTCGGAGTCGTTTCCTTACCAACTGTAAAAATGAAATGAATTAGACGGAAACATTTCAGTAGTTAATGAACGAAGCTTTTACGTACTCATCACCCCCTTTTCCTTTGGGGTATTTACAGACAAAAAATGTTAAAAATATACTTGGCGTATCATTCTCAGAGAATACGAAAGTATGTGTTCTTTTCGTCATAGCTCTTTAAGTTTGAGGAGATAATAAAAGTACTAAGTACATATTTAAGTCTATTGACTATTTAGTTATCATACCCTATAAGTTATTTTTGAATTGGGAAATCATAGCGAATAAAACCGGGTAAGAGACTATGAAGACAAACAATTTAAGCACATAAATATAAGAGGGAGAAAAAAAAAATGAAAAAGATCGTGATGATGGACATGGACAGTAATTCTTTCTTTAAAATTACCAGATATTTCAACTACAAAAAGCAAATTTAATAAATAACACTTTTTAAAAATTCCTCAAAAAGTCGCTTTAACAATATATTCAACGGATTTTATTTTTTATTTTTTACATATCAGTTTCGATTATACAGAGAGAGAGAAGAGAAAAAAGTAGTTAAATGGTCAAAAAATGGGGGACCGATTTGCTATTGAATGTATGTGTTAAATCGATCCCCCACTTATTGACCAGAATCAAATGCCTTGTTGAAGAAATGTATGCGTGGTGAATGTGTGTGATCGTGTGTCTGTTGTAGGTAAATGTGAACTTACTTGGTTGTTGCTGCGATTTAAAGGGTTAACATCCGCTGCCCTGGGGTGGGTAAATCTCACACGGTATATATATATTTAAAAAAAATAAAATTCTCCTGGTTAGACATAAAAATTAGAGACAAAAAATGTCTCGTTGATTTAACTGAAAATTCCGGGCATTGCGGGTAACACTCATTGTGTGTAATTCCTTTTGAGCATGCGCAGTGATCGAGCACCGACCAGTTCCTTCCGGTTTCCTAACCGCCCGGCGTCGGCCGTTTTGAACAAAAAATAACCGGTGATGACCGGTAACAGGTCGGTCGAAATACATACTTGTTAATAATAAATAAATAAAAAAGATAGAAAAAATATTATAATCTTATCAGTATTCGAGTGGTATTGCTAGTTAGTTATATTGGCTAACAATAAAGAAGAAAATTCTTATATTTTAACAAAATTTGATTTTAAAAAACCGGTGATGACCGGTAACAGGTCGGTCGAAATACATACTTGTTTATAATAAATAAATAAAAAAGACAGAAAAAAACCTAATAATTTTATCAGTATTCAAGTGTTGCTAACGATAAAGAGGAAAATTTTTATATTTCAACAAAATTTGATTTAAAATTATAAACTTCAGTATTAAAAAAAACCCTATGATACCCAAGTTTTAAATATCTAACGAATGGTGTGATTTATTTTCTGTTTCTCTGTCCACTTAAAGGTAACGATTTTGCTGATAAAAATATCTCCTACCCACCATTTGGAACAATGGACTCTTCCACTGAAACAAGTTCAGTAGTTTCTTTTCTGAAAACGAAAATCTTTCAAAAATTCAAATATATCCGTGAATCTTTTCACGGGTATTAACTAGTAGATAAATATATTAGCAATTTAGTGGTTGTGTGAGATTAAATAATTTATTAATATTTATTAGCGATAGGGAGAGTGATGAAACCTATTTTGAATTAAAGAAAGAAAAAACAAGAATCTGTCATGACCTCTGGACAACAGGAGTTGACATGTGCTATTTTTAGAAGCACTTCCTGCTTGTCTAGACAGTTGACATTGATGTCAATCTCAGCGTCACGAATTTGCCGCGCGTTTAGGTAAAATCACCAGTCAGAGTCAACTTGAGAGCCTGGTGGCACCTATTTGGCGTCTCCTAAATTAGGCCATATCTAAAGATCAGTTAATCTTCTAAATGCTAACCACACTCTATTCTATTTTTCCTCTCTATTTTCTCAACCACTAACCAGTACTAAAGCCACTAACGAAAACTAATACTTAAGAAGAAACAGACGAATTGAAGAACTTGACTGATCACCTTGTGTTTCTACATAGAAAAAAGTTGGTTGTCAAAAAAGACAACCAACTTTTTTCTATGTATATATATTGTTTGACTTCGTGACTTCCTTCGAAGCCCAAGTCATCACAGAATCAAAAGTCATTTTTTATTATTTAAAAATTCTGCAGTACACGAGAAATATTTCCCAAGTAGTTGACTTGCTGCTGGGTTGATGAGTTTTGTTATTCATTTGAGAAAGGATGAAAATAGAGATTTTAGTTTAAGGGATGTGTAAACCACTACAAAACCTCTACAAATGGTCAGTATAAGTTCACGATATCCATCATCATCGTCATCATCATCCATTATAAGTCCACTGCTGCACAAAGGCCTTTGCCATCTCCTTCCATGACGACCACGATTGCGCTAACCACTGCCATGTCTTACCGGCAAACCTTTCTATCTCATTCCTCCATCTTGTGCCTGGTCATTTTCTACTGCGTTTACTGTCCCATGTGTTATATAACCTTATTAACACTCATACTAACTAATAAAGATTACTACTACTAATCACTAACAGTGCAGCGTGAATTACGTTCATTTGCTCTGACGTCACTGCCTAAGAAATTTGACGCATATTGGCAACCTAGAAGAAACCTGACATTTGTGATCAGTAATAAACCTTTCTTCGTTCTAACCACATGCTTGTTCATAGTTCTCTTACTTCTTTATCTTAATCCAATCGTATCTTAATTAATTATCGTCGATCGACATACTAAATTGTGTCAGAAGTCTGAAAAAACACAACATAATCCACAGCCTTATTTTAAAAATATTTAAAAAGTTTCTACCATCTCCGAAAGCGTTGAACTTCAACCATGAAAATCTGACTAACACGTGGTGAAAATGGAAAGTCGAATTTAATCTGTTCCTACAAGCAACAGAGTCCGATGGCAAACCAGGTAAAGTAACTACTTCAATCCTCTTAATATGCATAGGACCAAAAGGCCGTGATATTTTTTCAGCATTTACTTTCGACAAAACAGATCTACAAAGAGTGATCGAGAAATTTGACGCATATTGCCAACCTAGAAGAAACCTGACATTTCTCAGACACAAGTTAAATGCTTTACCTACCTACAAGCAGATAATAAAAAAAACTGACGATTACGTCACTGGGCTCCACCACAGGGCATCCCAATGCGAATTCGGAGATATTTCCGATAGTCTTATAAAATACATTTTGATATGTGGCATCTCAGATCGAGAGAACGACTTTTAAGAGAGCCCGAATTAAATATAGATGAAGCTATTCAAGCAGGACAGGCGACTGAGGAAACAAAGCGCCAGTCAAGAATCATAGCTGCCTCAAAAGAAAAGAAACTCAATGCAGCAGCGATATTTCTGCCGTAAATCGTCGTCTTGTACAAACAGGCGCGAAAAACTTCAATAGCTATCATGCGAGAGCTAACAACAGAAATCCCGCCAAATTTCAAAATTACATCAACTCATGTCAATTTTGCGGTAGCCTAGGAGCAATTGACCAACATATCACAAGTAGGCCGGAGGCCAGCAGGGCCTACCGTGCACCCCCCACCCCATGATTCTACATTAAGGGTACCAGGATGTTACTTAGGATGTCCTCTTTCAGAAAGAAGATGTTCCCAATAAAAAAGTTGGGAAGAACTACCTCATTTGCATAAAACAAAATGGCCAACAGCACACACCAAAAAAGACTGAATTTCATATTTCGTCTCCCAGTTGACATATCCGAGTACTTTAAAGGGCTAAAAATGTCTGAAAACCATGATTTAGCCTTTTAAAGTACTCAGATATGTCAACTCGGAGACGAGATATGAAATTCTGTCTTTTTTGGTTTGTGCTGGCGGCCATTTTGTTTTATGAAAATGAGGAAGTTCTTCCCAACCTTTTTCTTGGGAACATTTTTTTTCTGAAAGAGGACCTCCTATGAAACATTTTGGTACCCTGAATGTAGAATCATGGGGTGGGGGTGCACGGTAGGCCCTGCTGGCCCCCGGCTTAAAGATATATAGCAAATGCGGTAAAAAAAGTACACTTCTCTAAGATGTGCAGATCTAAAAGATCAGATAATGATTCTGATATTGCAGAATACTCCTTGGACACGATTCATTCTAATGATCCTAACCAAGAAACAAAATCTAAATCACACAGGGTCCAAACAATAAATAACCACGGACATTCAGAACGATGGACTGTAAAATTAAGACTTAAGACAGTCTGAAATAAAAAAAATTTAAATTGACTCGGGTGCAGAAATCAACGTGTTACCAAAAGATTATTACTACAATCTCTTTCCCCGACCCAAATACAAAAAAAAACACTTCGCAGCTTATAACAGTACTAAAATTCCTGTTTTAGAAAAATGTACGGCTACTTTAAAACATGAAAAAAATTGAAACTCCCGTACTATTCATCGTTGCAGATACGAAATCTCAACCAATACTCGACGCAAACACATGCGTAAAATTGAATTTAATACAAAGAATTTTCAAAATTAACCACTCAAGTGTACCAGATCTGTTACAAGAGTTTGATGATTGTTTCGGCGTGTGTAGCGGATACATACATACACTCCGGTCAACAAGTGGAAACCACTTGACATCCTGATTTTTACTCCGAGAAATAAAGTTATATTGTCTGTTGGTGCTTTTAGATAATCAACTTTTCGGAACATGAAAGTTACGGTACTTGACACCCTTTGTAGACAATAAGTCTGGCGAAACGATGTATCCTATCACCTTACATTCCATCTTGGAACTTTTGACAATACCCAGTT
>VCCN01001573.1:191876-207670 GCA_006491835.1 Architeuthis dux
CCCCCCGAGTCCCCAAGTTTTCAGCTACGCCCCTGGTCCCACCCATCGTCGAATAGAATAAAGTGACACCAAGTCACGTTAAATAACTTGAAATGTCGTACTGTGTACAATGTACTGCATGTAAAATAACACAAAGTTATATGAATGAATATATGAGTTATATTAATTAGGTGTAAGCATACTCAGCCTAATGGTTAATCCGGCACTGGCCATGACACAGAACTCATTCATAATGTCGCGTTTGTTTCTTTTAAAAGAAAATGTCATCTATTCATTCTTTCAAAAAATCCTTGCAGCCGAAAATAGCAAAAAGGATAGACAGACATAGAATGTGAGAAGAGAAAAAGAACAGAGATATCTGTCTGTCTATTCAAGGCCGTACTTAACGCGGTTCAAACAGTGCAGCTGCACTGGGCCCCAAGATTTAAGCCCTCCCCCCCAAAAAAAAAGAATATCTTGAAATTTTTTTATTTATTATTTTCAATGTTTTTCAGTTTTTCAATTTGTTTGGGGATTTACTATCTAACATAGAGATATATTACACTGTGCAACTGTTTAAAAACTTTTTGTTCCTTGGTAATAACTTATTAAATCGCAATAAATACTTCCCCTAAAAAAATGGATTATGTCCCCCTCCGTCGACCATATTATTGAAATATAAAACAGAGTGGTTTGATTATCGACGGCCGATTTTGAAAGTTTTCATTTTTTTAAAAGCAAAATGTATCACATTTTTAGCGCAGTTTAGTTGACCGATGATATAACTAAATACTTTCGCTAAAATTATCTGGATTTTAAAATAACTTTTTGGGAGGAGTAGATTTTTAACTACGGATATCTAAATTTAAAAAAATAAATTTCTTACTGTCATCGATAATGGCGTCATTATTGATTTTTTTGCTGAATGTAGAAAATATTGAATTTATAACAGTCAAAATGTACGTTATAATAGATGAAATTTTTAAAAATCTTTTTGTTCAGACAAAGATGTGGGCTATTTTATTTTTAGAAAAACATTAAATAAATCGAGAACGGAATCTTTTAAATTTTGATTAGGTTTTTAAAATCAGGTATCGATTTTCTGGTGAAATTTCTTTGTCCATTTTTGTTCATACCTAGTAATAAGTGTTATTTTCTGATTGCTTATGTCTAAAAAGTATAGAAAATGTCAATTATTCCCTTCAAACTTTGCTTTTGTGACGAGGACAGTGATAAATTGAAATCTACTTATTTCCAATTGGACAATAGGCAAATTTGCACATATTTAATCACAGAAAAATAAGAACAAGAACTGTCTGCTGCTGGGTCCAACTCCACTCCTACTTCTATTCCAACTGAAATTTGACAATGGGCAAAATTGCACATTTTTAATCACATAAAGTAAGAAAAACAATTACATATGGATATCTCTATTCTGGCCACAAACGAAAAGTTTCTATTTTCTATACTCTTTACACATAAGCAATCAGAAAATAATACCCACTACCCAGGAACAAAAATCGCGTTGCACGATGTTATTGATCCATAAAGGACTTTACGTTGAATAAAACATTATTTTGAAAATATTTAATTAAAAAAATAGCTAAATACAAAAATAGAAGGGACCCCCCCAAAATGTTATGCACTTGGCCCTTTTAATGTTACATTCGGCCCTGACTTACATAATGTCGTTTGTTTCTCTTCACAGAAAATGTCATTTATTCTTTTTTTAAAAATCTTTGCAGTCTAAAATAGAAAAAAAGTTGACAGAGAATACGATAAAAGAAAAAGAAGAGAGATATATGCCTGTCTATCTCTGTTTTTAGAGAGGAGCGGGGCCGTACTTAAAGCAGTGCAAAACAGTACAGCTGCACAGGACCCCAAGATTATAGGCACCCCCTCAAATATGTCTTTAAAAATATTTTTTTATTTTCAATGTTTTTCAGAGTTTCAATTTGTTTGAGGATTTATTATGTTACATAGAGATTATTGATCTACTAGGAAAAAAATGACGGCAGTATTTGAATAATTTTGCAATTGATATTAAAAAATATAAAAAAGATTATGTTGTTCTGCATTTTCTTGTTTATTTCCAACCAGAATGAACTCGGATTTTTATGCACTTGCAAGAAGAAAGTAGGAAAAACTATTCTATAATTAGCATTTAATAGTTATCTCCCTTGATAAATGTTACAGACAGAAATTATAGACAATCACGTGGCGTATTATATAAGTAGATAAAGGACTTTACGTTAAATTAAACATCATGATTTTATTAATATTTCATTTTTGTCCTGACATGTTTGAAAATAATAGCTAAATACAAAAATAGAAGAGACCCGAAGAAATGTTAATGCACTCGGACCCATCAATGTTAAATTCGGTCCTGTGTCTGTCTATCTCGCTTATAGAGAGACATTTTTGTTTTCACTTTCTGTCCTTAGGTTGGCTACGGCTTCAGTCGTCCCTGTTTGGGCTAAACATATCACATTACTACTTACCCGGCCCGTTTTAGACCTGGAGGCGACAAGCATTCGAAATGACACCACTCCCTTCACCCTGTCCTATTTTAACCATAGATGGAGGGAGAGATGGATTCATGCCTTTCCCACGGGTGTAGTCCGAAGTGAACACAGACTGTCGCAGCCAGAGTTTGAACTAGGCACGCCGAGTCCATTCTCCGTTCTGTAGAGAAGCAGACAGAATTGAGGATATTGGTAGCCAGACTGTCTGGATTGTTGTGTAAGCGAAGAAGAAGACGAGTGCATTTCTATTGCAGCCGTAACATTACCAACCTCATTACACCATGTATTTCTGCTGCGTACAGCGACGGACTATTTACCACCCCGGCCCCTTGGCCCCTTAGTAAGGACCCCCCAGACCTTACCCCCCTGCCCCCACCTTTTGTTGAATAGAATAAAGTGACGTTAAGTCACGTTAAATAACTTGTATGGTTGTACTATATAAGTAATATTACGATTTATATGTTGTTTATAAATATATGCAAAAGTACTCAAATATCATCCAAACTACTTACGTGCACACGCAAACCATTTTTTGGTTCTCGGACCCCCCCCCCCTCTAGGCCTTCTTTTCCGGGTTCCCATGCTGATGCCTACTCAGCCTAATGGTTAATCCGCCACTGGTTGCGCGCACACACACACACACACACACACACACACACACACTGTCAGCATTATTAAAAATCACGCACGATCTTCTTACCACCAATATATCCTTGGTCCAAAAATACTGCGCACCAAAATAAAATAAAATGAATAAATTCGAAAACGAGGCTTGGCATGCAAGATTTCTACCCACCAAGACTTTAAATAGCCATCAGTCCGTCTGCATTTTGAAAGACTGTTGTCGGCCGGTTTGGTAGCAGGGTTGCCAAATTAGCCATTTCCCGGCTAGATTTGGTTGATTTTTTTCCAAATTTAGCCGATAAAGATCTACGATCGCCGAAAATCTGGACAGCTAAAAAAAGAAATAACTAGTAAGTTTAAAAAAAAATAAATGTACAATTCTTATTAATACACCAATACCTTGACTAGTGCGGTTTTGATTAGTGCGTGTTTCAATGTAGTACAGTTAAGGTATTGCTGTGCAAATTAAGGTAACTAAATATAAGCTGAAAAAACCCACATTAAATTATAATAAGACAGTGCGGTTTTGAACAGTACGGAAAATTTTGGAACGAATTAACCGCACTAATCAAGGTATACCTGTAATTTGTTCTGGAGTCTCTGTGTATAGTTATTTTATTTGTGGGCTTTAAATGAGCATATATAACGTTTTGGGTTATTTTATTTGTGGGTTTTAAATGAGTATATATAACGTTTTGGGTTATTTTATTTGTGGGCTTTAAATGTGTATATATAACGTTTTGGGTTATTTTATTTGTGGGCTTTAAATGAGTATATATAACATTTTTAGCTATAAATGGAAAAATCTAGCCGATTTTAGCCATTTTAGAGACAGTTTTAGTTATAAATAACAAACCGTACTTTGCATACTGTATAGTAGCCAGGCTTATATAGTGGCAAAAAAAGGCCAGCCAAGCAGCAGTCAGTTCTCATTTATATTCCCCGGTCGTATTTATAACGTATTAGATGCACTGTATACAGTTATCAGCCTTATTACTGATGTTCAAGGTCTGTCTGCCGACATAAATGCATTTACGATGTATCTGTTCTCTTTTTAGCAACATGATATTTAACTCGCCTTGTTTAGTACAGCACAGGACCAAATGGCCTTAAATGGGGACAGGAAGATTATGTTGCACCAAACTTCCTACTGGAGAGGGCTTGATGCTCAAATGGCCACTCTAGGGAAGAAGATTTGAAGTGATCCAGAAAAAATTAAGAAGAGTTTTCACTTTCCTGTGAGCCCGGACCAGTTAAAGATTATCTACCAGCCGGGATCCTAAGCTGAGCTTTCATAAGGCTCCACTCGATCTTTATATGTTTGGAGCCTAATTTAGAAAACATTTGTAATATATTAGATGTGAAAATATCTATTTACTAAATTTTATATTAGTACGGCACAAGAGGAGAGAGCTTGCCTGCCTTGAAAATAGGTATAGTGCCTTGTGCCACCTCTTTGTAGGAACACGAGTCCATAGAGGAATATGGCAGAACATATCTCTCTCTGTCTACAATTATAAATTCAGCTTTGTTCAAAGTTCAATGAAATAAATGAATAGACAAATGTACAGGAGCGGATTGGGTCGCCGGGACACCGGGCAACATCCCGGTGGGCCGGTCATTCTGTAGGCCGATGCCGCCTGGAGCCTAGTCAGTAGGCCAATGGTTCTCAAACTGTAGCATAAATAAAGATTGTGTCAGCAATGATTTTAAAAAGATATGATGTTGTTGAGCCTCAACATGATGGAATGGATTAGTGCTATTTATCTCATTTGGTAGCTACTTTCTGGAGCTGGTGAATCACTAGCTGTCGATATATATCACTACATGATAAATTATTTGTATGTCTATATGTGTCTCTGACACGAAAACAGAGACAACATACACACAAGCGGAAAACGGTGAGTGGTGTAATGTTTATATATGTATGTATATACGAATGCTTAATATCAATAAACATGCCGAAGCGAAGCTACCCAACAGACACCATAACGAGCCACGTTTCCGGTACTGGAAACGAGGGCCCGGAAGTGGGAGCTGGGAAGTTCTCTTTGACCAGCGGCCACTGCCCTGAAAACATTGTTGTTTTTGTTCTCCCTTCTTTTCTAAACACAGCTAAATACGGTCCTAACCAAACGCGTTTAACCAACACAGCTAAAAACAGAAAATAACAAACTAACACAAAGAACAGCAAATACATAATAGTAGGGTTAAGATTTAGGTAATACTAATGGAGTGAGGTAGTAATTAACCTAATGAATCTAATCAAACATCGTTACAGGTTCATGCGCTTGCCAGAATCATACATTAATGGGCCGATGTTAGGTATTTGCACAGGCCGTATTCGGCTCCCAATCCGCCCCTGCAAATCTATATAACATATATAATTTATTCAAGAAATAACAATGAACGATTGAATGAAAGTGTGATGCTTCGTGCATTAAGAAAATGTTCAGTTTGACTGGAACGAAAGAGTCAATAAGAAGTTGTTGTAATGTGTATATATGCAAATGTGTGCATGTCTGAGTCAAATGGACTTGCTTGTATGCATATGTGTAATAAACAGGGACTTACTCGACTTAAAAAAATTGAAAAGAATTCTTCTCGGTAAGAGTAGCAAACGCATGGAACAGCCTAAGTGAAAAGACAGTAACATCCGAGAATATCAATATCTTGATATCGGACATACCAATTTTAACTACCATTTTTTAAATTAGTTTAATCCCAGCTCAACTACACTGAAGCTATAAAAAGCCTATTTCATATATATTCAAGTATAAGTACAACACAATGCCAAATGGCCATGAATGACGGTAGGAAGATTGTGTTGCTCCAATATTCTAAGTGGAAAGAGCTTGCACGCCCTGAAAAAGGGCATTCAAAGTCCTGTCTTTTACTTGGGCTCGAGATATTTACTAAGCTTAGATTAGAACGACACAAGGCAAAATGTAGGGAAATGAGGATATGAAGATTGTGTTGCGCCACTATTGCGCCTAGTGGGGAGGGCTTATCTGCATTCAAAATCCTGATTTTTTAGTGGCTTGAAATATTTACTAAGCTTAGATTTGCACAGCGCAATGCAAAATGGAGGGAAATGAGGGTAGGAAGGTTGTGTTGCGCCAATATTCCAAGTTGAGAGGGCTTGCCTGCTTTGAAAATAAGCATTCAAAGTCTTGACTTTTAATTGGGAACGAAATATTTACTTAACTTAGATTAGTAGAGCACAAGGCCAAATAGAGGGAAATGGGGGCAGGAAGATTATGTTGCGCCAATATTCCATGTGGAGAGGTCTTGTCTGCCTTGAAAATAAAATGCAACATTGGATAATTAAAACAAAGTTTGAAGCCAAACTGATTAGTTGAAGCTCCCTCCAACCAAGCATATTGATGCCAGGCTTAGTGTAGACGACTGATCACCATAGGGCAACGTACAACAGAACCCCCGAACTAAAACCGGCCACCCGAACATGCCCCCCCAAGTAGCTGGATTACAGGAGTACGTCATCACAACCGGCGGGATCAGAGAGATCATTTTAGTTATCATGGACTTAGTTTCAACCCATTAATTGCGGAAGGTGGCGAAGAGTTAGAGTTATCCATTGCAAGATAAAAGTCCTTGTCCATTGCAGGTTATCCATTGCAAATAATCAGTTGCAAGATAAAAGCCTTGACTCACAGATAAACTGAGTTGCCATCAATCACAATAAAACAGAAACTTTATTGTTAGCCTAGAACTGTAATGAGGGAAATTCCCGTCATTCGCAGTTAATTGGTTACAAAATGGTTACGTGCTCTTATTTTTCTGGGAGTGTGTGTCAGGTTTGATAAAACGTTTGATTATTTTAGGAAGAAAATAAGTCATTTAAATACTATTATTAATTGTTCTTTTGAAGGTAAGAAGTTAGATGATGCGGTGTATATGAGGTTGGTCTTTGGAAAGAATTGGCCTGAAACGTAACGAAGGATCGAGACGGAGACGATTTCTCTGGTTCAAGAATATACTGTTTATTCGTAATTCTACAGAGGTTATTGTCACACATATATACCCATAAAACAGAGAGAGAGAGAGACAGACAGAGAGAGAGAGAGAGAGGGAGAGAGAGAGAGAGAGTGAGAGAGCGCGACTGTCGCAGCAACTTCGTCCGTATCTGGGGGACACTCTCTCTTGTCTTCGCTCTGTCACTATTATTTATACTCTGGTTGTTTATCTTTTCTAAGGATTAAATTCACTCATCTTGTTTAGTCTGTATATTTTGAACTTTGGCTATTTTGAATTAACACTTTGCTTGTTTATTAAACAGATTTCTATTTTTAGATATTTTCCAGCGATGTTTTGACTCGCACTTGCCTTCCTCCTGGGTCACCCTTTGATGTTATCAAAAGTACCACTCTTGTTTATCAAAAGTGTCCAGTCAATTGTTTTAGTTAGTTTCAATCTGTATATTTTGAACTTCCGATCTATCTATCTATTTTTATTTATGCACCTCTTCGCTAAGGTACAAGAATCCCCGAACTCAAGTCGGCCACCCGATCATGCCTCCAAGTAGCTGGATTACAGGAGAATGCCATCAATCCCAGCGATATATAGAGACAATTATAGTTAGTATGAATTTAGTTTCGATACACACAATATCACGTGATATCACACAATAAATTTGATACATGGTTACGTACATGAGAATCCGCTGGGGAGAGGGTGCAAATAGAGCATGTGTCCCCGCCTTCTAACCAAGGGTTTGGAAGTTGGAACCTTAGAGAGGTCGGGGATCAAAAGGTCGCCATGAACAGTGGCAGCTTAGGATCAGTCACAGCTTAAGCACTCTCTAGCCCCTTGCCTGCCAACTGACATCCGGGTATACATTTTTGACCGCGAACCCCGGAAAAGTGGTAGCGGACGCACACGGTTATGTGTACATTTCTTGATTGATTTATATACAAGCATTGCCTAAATTATTATCTTTAAGTGGAAAAGTCCATTGTTACAGAGGGAGAGGCAGAAAAAAATCACACTGTTCATTGTATAGATAGATTGCCTATATTTTGGAACGTTTGGTTTGATGTATTATAAAATATTCATTTTTTAATTTCATAATGTTTTTATTAAAAAGTGAACGAAATTGGATAACAAAAAAGCAAGCCTGACAGACGAGGAAAACCAGATGTCTGACTGAGATTATTACAGCTGTGTTGTCTCCTCTTGAACCAGAAATATTATAATCATGGCAAATCAGTTTATGCAGGCCTGTATGGCCTTCCGTACAAAAATAACGCCCAATTAAATCAGCCAAAAACAACAAAAAAATGAATCAAAACAATTGTCCAGCAGCTGCGGTTTTGATCTTTTTACATATCGTTACCTACCCTTACGGTACATCATATAAGAAACTAATTAGAGTGATGGCAACAGAAACAGAGTAAAAATTTGAATTTTAAAAAATCATCGATTTTTAAAAATTCTCTATAAAAAAAGAGTTTAATGCTAAGATTAGTTCCCTTTTTACTGAAAATAACGATAAATTATATTTTACCAAATGAATGAAAAATATTGGCAATTAGAGCAATATTCTTTTTCTCAGCTTTTTACAAAACATTTTTTACGGAAATGTGCCATCTAGAGATTGAATAACAAAAAACAAGCCTGGCTGCTCCAGAGACTCTGCTCCTACTTCCCAGTGTATTTCTACTATAAATTTTAATCCAATATAAGACTTCTGGTGCTTGTCGCTTCTAAGTCTGATTCACATATCATCGCATTGGATAAAATGTTACATCAGTTTCTTACTTCAGCCTTATGTCCAAATACACTCATGTAAAGGCTATCATATCTGGAGATATTGACTTTCACTTAAGGTAAATCAAATACCGAAACGTGTGTCAAAAAGGCCTTAACTCCAAGTGCATTGATTCAAGAAAGCCTTATGTCCACAAAATCGAGCTGTGGAAAGAGTGTAAAATTAACAAAAAACATTGTTACAGTCACCTTTTCTGTTTTTTCTGCCACCAAAATATAACTGTTCAAAATATTTAATTGCTCATATCTCAAAACCATAAAAATGGACATACGTCCTTTTTGATCTAATGCGACGATATAGCAAACTGGCCGAGTAAGTGGTAATGAGATGCGTGGGGCCCAAGCATGGATGGATGAAGCCGTAGCCAGCGTAAGAGCACTACTTACTTACTAACCTGTTAAGCTTGTTTGCCTCAGTGTGATTTGCTCAAATGCTGTAGTGGGGTTGTTAGTATAGCAAATTCGACCCTGCCATGTTCCCAACCTTGTAACTATCTGGCAGATCTAATAAAAATGTTTATGGTATTGATTTATTGATTACAAATAACTGGTCCGATTTTTCTGGAAGTATGAGTCAGATTTGATAGCACGTTTGATTATTTGAGGAAGAAAATAAGTCTGTAAAAGAGGAAATTCGTAACTGTAGCGAAGATGTCGACACATTTGCATAAGCGTAATGTAATTTGATGTAAAGATTTACATCCAGGTGTAATTCTCGTCTCTGTGATGCCCGTATGTTATGATCGGCTGGCGTAACATCCAGGTACATGATTGATTCCCGTTCTGATAAAAAGGTGGAGAGAGCAAGAAATCAGAAGGCTGGCTACAGTGGTAGAACGATCGGTTTGCGATAATTGCGGTGTTGTTGTTACGCTTGTTGCCGGGAACGTGTGACGGACGAGATTACTTGATTTTTGGAGGCTTGGCCGACTTGAGTTGTACCGACAGACATTTTCTGTGTCGTCCCGTTTTGAACAACGATATTAGTCTACAAGCTATTTCGGTTACTATAAGCTTTAACACAAAATGGAAGGGAAAATGCGATTGAATAGCAACATGGTAAAGCCATTCAGAGGAGAAAGAGGCGTAATTGCGTGGTTGGCAAAAGTAAAACTAGTTGGGAAGCTGCAGAAAACTCCTGACCTTGCGAGTTTTATACCCCTATTCCTGGAGGGCGACGCTTTAGCGCTCTACCATGAATTGAGTGACGAGGATCAGCTGGACGCAGACAGGATAGAGTACATTCTGATAAAGGCATTTACGGAGGGAGCTTATGCGGCATGTGGGAAGCTAGGAAGGACAAGATGGACTGGATAATCAGTGGATGTGTACGCCACCAACATCAGGAGGTTGGCAAGATTCGTCGGAAGAGGGCTGGATCAGATTGTGAAGCTGACGTTCGTCAATGGCTTTCCAGAGAGCGTTTCAGTCGCCCGCCAACCAGTTTCCAAGGATAATTACGATGGATGTCAGTGAGCTAATCACCACTGCTAGCGTACTGACAGCTCATAGAGCACAAGAGTTTGGAACGGCGGCAGTTGCAAGACAGGGCCAAGTTTGTAGCAGAGAAGAACCGACGGAAGTCGAGGGGCGAGTAAAAACGTTTAGCGGTCAGTGTTTCAGATGTAAGGGTCTGCATATGCTCCGGGACTGATAAGAACCGCCAAGACCTAAGCCAATTTGTTAGGGATGTGGCGAGTCAAGGCATATCGTAAGGTATTGCCCACAGGGGAAATTGGCAGCTTTCCAGCTTTTTCTCCGCAACGGCGCGCCACGGACCACTGTCAACAACAGAAATATTGAAAAGCCTTGTCGACACGGGGTGTACTACCACATTGGTACTCTCGAAGCTGGTGAATAGTTGGAATGGGAGGAGCAGCATAAAGGCGGCTGATAGGAGAGGAGTCAGATGCAGAGAGACTAGCACCGAGGAGTTGGAGATAGGAGGGCGGCGACTAAAAAAAGAGACAATAATAATTGACTGTATGATCGATGGTGTCTACGGCGTATTTGGAATGGATGTGATCAGTCAGCTAGGAGGAGTCACCATCGATAAGAATAGCACCGTGGTGTTCTGTGGGGCACATTGTGCGATGAGTACGGAATCAAAAATTACGGCCAGTAAAAACGATGAAATGTGCACCTACAAAATTGAGGACAAAGACTTCTGTGCGAAGTTCAATGGTGAAAAGTGGACGGTTGAGTGGAACTGGACAGCAGGGCCTCCAGTACTGAAGAACAAAGTGGGCTGTTACGCAGCTCGATTGCGGGAGGCGGGGGGGGGGGAGATCTGAATTGGATTGAGGGGAGAATTCTTACACCGTGGAAAGAAGACGTAAGAAATGTTGGCATTACTGGCGGTGATTCAGCCAACAAAAATAAGGCCAGGCCAGTACTGGACTATCGTAAATTGAATAACTACGTAACGTGTCACACAGGTGGAGATGTGATAGATGTGTGCAGAGAAACAATACGAAAATGGGGGCAAATGACCGGAGCTTCCACGATTGTAGATCTGAAGTCTGCCTACCTGCAAATACATGTAGCAAGAAAATTATGGAAGTACCAGTTGGTCAGATATAAAGGAAAACGTATTGCCTGACTTTGGGCTGAACGTTGCACCAAAAATCATGGCAGCGATATTAAAAAAAACTGTGCTAGGAAAGGTGGATAGCACAAAAAAGGCCACTGATTCTTATATCGATGATATCTTGGTGGACGAGAAAGTAGTAGCCGTACAAGAAATTGTGAGTCATCTTGACAAATTTGGCTTAACAGCAAAGCAAAAAGTTGGAAAAAGAGAAAATTCGTAACTGTAGCGAAGAAGTCGACACATTTGCATAAGCGTAATGTAATGTGATGTGATGTAAAGATTTACATCCGGGTGTGATACTCGTCTCTGTGATGCCCGTATATTATGATCGGCTGGCGTAACATCCGGGTACATGACTGATTCCCGTTCTGATAAAAAGGCCGGGGTGGGGGAGAAAGAAATCAGAAGGCTGTTCTCTGCAGTAGTAGAACGATCGATTTGCGATAATGGTGGTGGTGGTGGTGGTGTTGTTGTTACGCTTGTTCCGTGCGGATTTTGTTCCGGTGTTGCTGGGAACGTATTGGAATTTTGTGACGAACGAGATAACTTGATTTTTGGAGGCTTGGTTGATTTGAATTGTACCGACAGCCATTTTCTGGGTTGTCTTGTTTTGGACAGCGACATTACTCTACAAAGTCATTTAAAAAATATCATTGATTGTTCTTTTGAAGATGAGAAGTTGGATAAATAAGTTTAGAATGATGAACAAGAAAAGATCGGGGTTTGATTATATTGAACGAGATGCTGCACGCGCGATCCCACTGACACGGGGACTCTGCTGCGTTTGCGCCCTCGACCGAGCCGGCCCTCGTTAATCAACCTGGTCAGTTGAAGCTGACCGCCATCTAACCATATTGATGTCAGGCAGACGCCTGCTCGCTATAGGGCAACGTACAACAGAAACCCCGAACTCAAACCGGCCACCCGACTCTGCCTCCAAGTAGCTGGATCACTCCCGACGAGATATTGTGATCATTTTAGTTAGCGTGAATATACTTTAAATACATGGTTACGTCAGAGGCGTAGCTGAGGGGGGCACCAAAAGCTTTATAAATAGTAGTTCACCTGCTGCATTTCTACTGACATTATACAATAACAAGGATATATTTGTACATACATGAATTGCATGAATACTAATGTAACCTTTGGTGTTGTTTTTCACCAGTTAAGCGATAGTGCATGTCTATTTATTGCAAATTTTCCTTTTACATCAGATCAGATCAGCTCCTCAAGGAGCCACCCCAGGCCTCCAAATCTCTAGCTACGTAACTGGGTTACATATATATTTCCGAATTGATTCATACAAAAATTGTCTAATCTAAGTAAATTACTCCGAGAGAATTACCGAAAGAAAAGTTGGGTTTGTCCACCCGATTGAATTATTTTCGAATCACTCTACATGATTTATTATTTAAACTAGCTGAAAATGCGGCCTACGGGCGGCTTTTCAGCTAGTTCCTGTGGAAAGCTTCAATGGGGCCTGTAGCCCCCAATAAGAGATCATGGATTTGAACTATGTATTTATTGAATCGTACCTTTTTTGAAAATCATCACCCTAATGAATTCTAGGATAGTAAAATATATAGCCAAATAGATAGAAAGATAGATAAATAGATAGATAGATACATAGACAGATCATTATTATCGGCATGACCGCGAACGCAGACCCAACAATATTGTTTAGGCGAATTTTCAAAAATTAACTTTTTAATATATCTGTTGTTATTAGCATTTGCTATCTGTCTATATTCCTGTAGTTCATTACTACTATAACTTAATTTTAGGCTTCAGACTTGCGAAGATAACAGTTATAGTGAAGTTTGAGTACAAGCATAAGTACCCCATTCCATTGTTCATATATATATATATATCTACTTACACGTACATACTTGGATATCTATATATCTGCTACAGACGTGAATATATTTACGCCTGTAGGTGTAGATATGTTTGTAGACGTACAAGCGTCTACACGCGTAACTATACGCCTACAGGCGATAGACCTACAGACGTAGCTTTGCTTATAGTTACGCAATATAGTTACGCCTATAGTATAGTTAGTATACTAGCTATACGCATATAGTAACTACGTCTACAAGCGTAACATCACGTCCACATACGTAACTATACGTCTACACGCATAGCAACTTAACTATAACGCATTTAAGCGTAAATATACGACTATAGACGACTATACGCCTAGTCATAACTTCTACTACATGAGTATCTTTACGTCTACATGCGCATCTTTATGTCTACAGGCGTAACTATACACATGCAGACGTATATATACGCCTAGTCGTAACTATACGACGACATGTGTAACTATACGACGACATGTGTAACTATACGACGACATGTGTAACTATACGACGACGGGCGTAGCTATACGTCTACAGGTGTAAATGTACGCCTACATGCGCATCTATATACGCCTACAGGTGCATCTATAGTCTACAGCCGTATATATATATATGCAAAGACACAGCAGATTTTTTACGCAAAATACCTACAACAACATACAAAGCCCTTTTAGCTTCCTTTGATGTAGAATCATTATATTCAAATATAAGCCACGAGCTAAGATTAGAAGCACTAGAATTCTGGATGGACAAATATTCCAATGAGATCCCAGGCAGATTCTACAAGAAATTTATACTAGAATCTATGAGATTTATCCTGGAAAATAACACCTTTCAATTTAACAACAACCTTTTTAGACAAACTAGAGGAACAGCAATGGGAACCAAAGTCGCCCCCACCTATGTCATATTAACAATCGGATTTCTGGAAGAAAAACTATACACCAAAATATCTGAGCAATTTGGGTTGGAATTTTCGAAAACATTCAAAAAATCTTGGAAACGTTTTTTGGATGACTGTTTACGAATGTGGACCAAAACAAAAGAAAATTACACCAAACCTTAAACAACCTACACGAACACATCAACTTCACAATGGAATTCAACTTCACAATGGAATTCGATGAACAAGAAATACCATTTCTAGACTGCAACATTACTAAAAATGGAAGAGAAATTTAGACAGACATACACTACAAACCGACCGACAGTAACGCTTACCTATTATTCTCTTCATGTTATCCTAAACACATCAAGGTTAGTATTCCATTTTCATTAACAATCATATCCAAACAGGGAACATTACATTTAAGACTCTTAGATTTAGAAAAATTCCTACAGAGACAAAACTACTCACAATCCTTAATTAGAGCAGGAATTGAAAACGCCAAAAGATTGGATAGACAACCATTGTTAGCGGAAAACACAAAATCAAACAAAACTACCATTATCCCTTTCATTAGCACTCACAAACCCCTACACCCTGAAGTTTTTAAAGTAATAAAACAAGACATTCAAATTTTAAATAGAGACCCTCACATGAACAACATTCTAAAAAAATATTTCCAATGATAAATAGTAAACGTCAACCGCCCAATTTAAAACGACTACACTGAAGAGACAGAACCAGAGAAAGAAATAACTAAATGCAATCGTCCTAATGGACTATGTACACACCTATTAGAGGGAAGTTAATATACTTTAAAATGTGGTAAGATATTTAAACTTCAATTCAAAATATCTTGTGACGTCAAAAACGTTGTTTATACCATTATCTGCCAAGGGTGTGGTAAAGAATATATAGGTAAAACAGCCCAACTTTGTAAAAGAATTACCGTTCACCGACAACAAATAAGAGACCCAATAACATGAATTCTTAAAGTCAGTAAACACCTACACGAATGCACCTCATTAAAACCTAAATCTTTAGTTTTCCCTTTTTACAAAATGAACACAGACAATATTATACAAAGAAGAAGAAAAGTAAGCAACTTTATCAAAACTCTAAGACCTGCATTAAATTGTACTCAGTTAATTTAGAATTTAAATACATCACTCCAACCCCCATTTAAGACACAATGACACTTTAAAATCCTTTAATTGACTTTCTAACTTCAAACCACTGACCACACCTTAAACTGTGTACTAATATTTGTTTTAATTTTTATTCCCTTAATTTTTATTTTTTAAATTTTTTGACTTAATTCCCTGAAACCAAACCCTCAACCTGCGTAGAAAGAAAAGGAAAAACGAAATCCCTTCCCTTCCCAATTTCTCAACCCGCAAATCACTACTACCATGTTTTCAGGCCCATACTGACTCATCCACCCATCCCAAATTATGTTCATATCTATCTATCTATCTATCATATATATCTCAGTCCGTTCATCTCCCCCCTCTCTCTCCCTCTTTCTCTCTCTC
>VCCN01001573.1:207770-220284 GCA_006491835.1 Architeuthis dux
CATATATATATATACACGCCCTTACGCCTGCAGTCGTAACTCTACGCCAACATATGTATGAATGTACGACCACAGACATACAGTCGTATCTATACTACAGGCGTAAATTATACACCCACAGGCGTATCTTTACGCTTAAAGGCATAACTATATGCATCTATACATCTACAAGCTTAACTATACGCCTATATTCATCAACCCCAACCGTAACACTAAAAAAAATTTAATTTATGAAGAGAATTAAACTTTTAGAACTTTGCACCATATTTCAAACCAAAGAGGAGATAATTCATATAAGCCGTTATATAGCTTTATATATCTACACTTACTGGCCTGGTTATACGTGTATATAATCTGTTATACGCGAAACATTTCCAAAGGAAATGAGGGTCAGATTCACTGAAAGCAGTTCATACTGCATAGGAAAATATTTTTTCATAATTCTTTACGGAATTTTGGAAAACCGAATCTTGACCAAAATGATATTTGTGACTTTTAGTGTTTTTTACGATCTCGAAAAAAACAAACATTGGATAATTTTCCAATTGATTGAAAAAAAATGAATCATTTAATAATGTTAAGAGAATTTTAAAAATCTTCTTGAAATACGGACGCTTTCTTACGTCACCTCTTTTTTATTTTGTTACTTCAGGCGGGCACAACAATTTTAGCATGAATTTACATTGTAAATTGACCCCCCCTCAAAACCCCCAAACATTTTGAGGGTGACATTGGTACACACAGAAAATTCATGTTGTGTGGTTTTTGCGGTTGGCTGTCACATACAGACAGACAGACAGACAGACAGACAGACGGACTTTTAATGAATTATAATGTGAAGATTGTTAAACGAATTATGTACAAAAGAACGATGTAAAATTAGGGGAAAAAGCAATGATACAATGGGAAGTTTTATTAACACTACAATTAATGAGATACTTGGCCTTGAATTGACGCAGCAATATCTTTCAATTCCGGCTGAGTTGTTGCTGCTCTCACCAAGTCAAATGTTCATCAGTCAAACATGTTCGGTTCTTTTTAAACCGTCAACCAAAGCTGTCACCAAGTCTATCAACATCGGTTTCTTCATACCAACTTTTGTTCGGACAATCTAATTTCTTCTTCCCATCTTTCATGTTGACACAACGTTTCGGCCGATTCATTCTCTGACCTTCTTCGGGTGTTATACGTGATATCCACAAGGAAATAGAGTCTCTTTTTATCGATCTCTTTCCCTCTAATTTTTAGTATTCAGTGTGCGCAGAGTTGCGCCAACCCCTATTCGAAAGGATAGTAGCGATAAGAAAGAGGAGCCTGTGGGTGGCCTCCAACCGGATTCGATTCCCGGTATAAGTGACGACGACAACGAAGAAGAAGAAGAAGAAGAAGAAGAAGAAGAAGAAGAAGAAGAAGAAGAAGTGTGAGCAAAAATCTTATGTTGTGCAAATTTTTTCCTGTGACAAAATTAAGCATGCACTGAATGCCTGCGCAAATGTAAACGCCAAATTGTCTCAAGGTATTTGAGAAACCGACCAAATAGTTAGCAGAAATCGTTTATCTGAGAGATTATTTTCAATTAGTATAATTATAATATTATCATACTTATAATATGTAATAATTAAAAATTGTACCTATAATTATAATATTATCATACTTATAATTATAGGTATAAATTTTAATTATTACATAATTTTAGGTAACTGATCTTTTGTGTGCACATTAATTTCATTTGTGCGCTGGTTGCAAAACGTGTGTGCGCACAGCTTAGAGGGAACTATGCCAATGACCTTCGACAGCAATGATAAATTCTACACGGCCGTCACGAATGAAAGCAGGGGAGGTAACTTCTATTCAACTTGAAATTCATCCTATTTTTCCTGATAGATT
This sequence comes from Architeuthis dux, assembly GCA_006491835.1. Classification (NCBI taxonomy): domain Eukaryota; kingdom Metazoa; phylum Mollusca; class Cephalopoda; order Oegopsida; family Architeuthidae; genus Architeuthis; species Architeuthis dux. Next base: position 209,658 of record VCCN01001573.1, read on the forward strand.
GACATGATGATTAGAATTTCAGGAATTTAAAGTTTTTTGATGTAGCATTAAACTTTATCTGATTATGCATAAACGAGGAAGGCATGAATCTAGCTCTCCCTGCGCTCATTTTAGCTACTGGTATGCCATGATAGATGGCATGAAAAATTGGTGTATATGTACAAGGGCAATCCATTAATAATATCATAATGGCTTTTATATTCATTGCCAGTTTCGACAGATGGAAACATGTCATCTCTGACATGTCATCTCTGTCAGTCATCATGACATGCTAGAGACGAGACATTTTTTTATCAAGATATCCGGCAATGGAACAGTGCGTAGGGGTGTGAGGATTCATGCTTTCCCAAAGGGCCTTAGTGCTTAGGGAATACAAGCAGCATCACTAGAAATTTGAACTCTCTTTGCCGATTCTGATATTGATGGTACGAATGGATATTATTTTTGATACTTTCGTCCTGGTATCTCTTTCCCTGCTTTTTCTAATGCAACTACACACATCTTTTAAAGGTGCATTATAATCTTTTTATGTGGGAGCATGAATATGATCAGTAAATTCAATGTAAATCCGATCACTACCTTTAGAAATATCTTGATCACAATTTAACAGCAAAGGCACAAATATAACTGTTTTGTTGCAACTAAAGACTGATATAGTCGATTCAAGGGAGGCAATTCTTACGAACCAACTTGTATCTGGTTAATACGAATGGAGTTAAAATATAGTGAAAAGAAAAAAAAGAGGACTATTAGTTGCAAATCTCTTTTATTCCAGTTCAGTTTGGTTTAAAAACAAAATAAATGACAAAAAAGAGTCTTAAAGAAAAACTATATAAAAACTGTCAATTAATTATAGCACTATTGATCAGCCGTAGGATTAAAGATTATGCTCTCAAAATTAGTCTGCGTTCATCAGATATGCTAACATATGGTAATATGTAAAACAAAATAAAGCAAATAAAAGGGATACATAGAAGGAATATCTATGAACTAAAAAACAAAACATTTTAAATTTTTGGTTGATATGGTTACAACAACAATATCTATGCATTTTCTTTTGGTCATCAAACTAGAGACGGAAGTGAATACTACTAATTTTACGACATTTTAAGAAGGTAATAAATAAACTAATATTGGCTTTATAGCTAATTATTTTATAAATAATAAAATACAATTTTGATGGTAGAAATATATAATTAAATGCATAAATAGCCAAACTGGTTTTTTTTACGACAGTCGTAAATTAGTCTCTATTTACACATGCGATGAAGGTGAACTAAGTTTGCCTTCCATTCATCCCAAACCCTTAATTTCTGGCTGTTTTAATATTTCTTTTTCTAAACAAGAAGGCATTGTCCTTTCTTATTTCCTGACCAGATGCCGAGACTAACGCCTATCCTGGCCAAAGGCCGATATACTAATAACATCAAAAGGTTTAATAATTATATGGAAGTATTTCCTTACAAGGTCCTCGCATCGCCGGTTCTAAAAGATTCTGTTTCTAATCGGAAGGAGAAAAATAAAGGTCAGTCTATTTATTTTATTTAATTATTATTATTTTTTTTCGATTAACATTCCGATAACCCCAAAATTGTTAAAATCGTATTAAATATGTTTTAATTAATAATTTGTCAATCGAAAAACTTTCAGGGTCTTGCTTTAGATTTTCTTTTTTTTCATTGCATTTTTACATTTACACACACTTTGAAAATCGTAATGAAAAACTCCAATAATAACTTATAACTATAGATTATTAACTTATTGTGACAGAGTAAGACCGAAGGTTAAAAATAAGACTAAATTTAATTTGGTAAATTAAAATTAAATTTCCTTGGAGTCGCTGATTTTTTTTCACATCTAAATAAATCAATATCCACTTATTTAACTTTCGTGACCCCAAAGTTAAATATGACGTATAATTCATGATTGTACAATCGTAGTTTAAGTTTACTCACACGATAAGTACCCTACTTAAAATTACATTTATTGAATTTTAGTACATATTTAGTATTTTTTAGAAGCGAATCTTCGGATTTAAGTAGTGCCACATTTTACATATATTTGAATATTCCAGACGGTACAAGTTAAGAAATGTGGTCCCTAGAGAGAAGTGCGACACCCTCTCCTACAACAGTATTGTTGTTTTATTTTCGCATCTCATATTCCAAGGACTGTGGTCCCAAATTACCTACCCCTAACTTGTTACAAGAGGTATGTGGGCAATGTTTTGACCTTTTAGCAACTCCCACGGACATTTGTCAAAAGAAAAAGCGACATGTGTCGATTAAAACGTCTGTAGCTTGAAATCTATTAATTATATCGTAATAATCTTTGTGATATTAATAGAAGAAAGATTGCAGAAAATTATCAACTAAAAGAATATTTCTGTAGACAATATAAAACCGGAGATAACCGGGTTTGAAAATTTGTTTACATTCGTGAACCGGTGAACTAGTAGAAATTGCATTGGAAGATTTGGCCCGGTTTACACACATTTTAAAATTCCACCAAAAATTACTAATGGGCCGATTTCTATAAAGATTTAGGTATTCAATTTTGAATGAATTTTCATATGAGCAGGGTATTACTATTTTGTAAGAAAATCTTATGGAAATTTTTTTCTTTTTTCAAGTCCCCCCTCCTTATTTTAATTTTATAAAATCTCAATAAAATATCCTTTGGATTCCAACAATATTACATTTCTATGAAGATAATTTAAATCCGTTAGAATTTTATTTGATCCTGTCCCTGTCAATTTTAAATTGGCTATGAATCGGAAAATAAGAAATGCAAATAAACTAAAATATATTTAGAAAATTTTCCATTGTTTTTTTTTGTTGTTTTTATTAAAATACAATGTACACTTTTTAGTTTATTTAAAAAAAAAAAATATCTGCTGGAAAATTTTTTATTATGTTTTTTTAAAAAAAGATTTTGTCATTAAGTTATTAATATTTCATGAAAGATTATTATCAGAAAGAATGATGTTCTACTCATCGATAAATATAAAGTTTATCAAATTTCGATGTATCTATCTGTTTTGATTATTTTTTGTTTAATTACATACAATACATTTCGCCAGGTATGGTAGAGCGTAATTGAGAAATGGGATTTACCTCCCCTGGCATTTATGGGTAGGTGTTGACAGAATTTTGATGGGCTGTTGACATTTCCTGTCATCCATTAAAAACAAACATGCCGCTGACAGTGGATGTGGTTGGGAGAGGTAGAAACTCTACTACTTGACCTTTGAACTCTCTTCACTCGTAAATGACCCCACTACTGAAAAATGCATTTATTTACTAAGTTTTCTGTGGAAAGTAAGCAATATTTTCCGCAAATCCAGTCAATTAATCATTAAATTAACTATTTTCTTTTCGAATCAAATTTCTCTGAGGTCAATTCTATTTTTGAAAGAATTTTAAAACGCGACTTCATTCTTCTGGTGATAGATCCGTCAATTATGACAGAATCGATAGAATTTTAGTCAAAAATGTAAACACCCCATAATCTGTGAATACACAAATGTACTTTTTACTTTTTTTTACAACTAACTTTATGCTATTTTCTTGCAGTTATAACCAAAATTAACTTTCAAAGAAGATATTTAATTATTGCAAAACATTTTAAAAGGACGTAAGAATAGTCTGTGAGAGTTGCAATGTATTGTATGTTATTACAATGTATTGTATGTTACGCCTTGAATTGTATTAAATTAAAATGAATTGATATTTACTGCTTGGAATTCATTTTCATTGTAACGCCTTGAATTGTTTTAAAATAATAATTACTGCTTGTAATTTGGGACCACAGTAATTGGAGTATAGTATGCGCAAATAAAGCAATACTACTAGCTCTGTAGGGACCACACTACTTAACTTGTACCTTCCAGATCCCTTATACACTCGGTGCATAGTATGATTTTATTGAAAATCAAGTTTTTTCATGAATGTTATTGTTCGTTTAAACGTTACTTAGTTTTTGATCTTTATAATTTATAGGCCTCCATTTTAAAAAGAAAATGCAATATGTTTCCATGACTGCTTGGATATAATGTCTTGTAGATCTCTTCTCTAGAGTCTACTGAGACATTTTAATTCCAGAATTAAGCACCATAATGGGTTAGTCTTGAAAGGGTTAACAAAATAAAAGTATATTCAAGGGATAAATCAGTGACACATAATTGAATGACAACAATACATGTAAACTAGTCATGTGATTTAAGTACATGTCATGATTACAAGGCTTTGACCATGGAATGGCTATATAGTGACCAGCAAACATTCAAAGAACAACATTTCCACTCGGACGAAATGAGATAAAGAGGACTTGTTTCTTGTTTGACTCAATGGCAGAAGATGAAACTTCACCCCTTGTTCGACCTCTTTCTATTCATTCTGCATTATAGATTATGGTGGAGATGCTGTGCCACCCTCTAGAAAAAGAAGTCGGCTCCAGTGAGCCAGTGCAAGTGACCAATCGAAAGCTGTGATTTAACTAACTAGATTAATCTGTACTTGTTTTGGGCTGGCCAATTGCAAGGCAGCAGGAATTGCTATAAATTCTGCTTATTCTGATTCCTGGGGAGTTCTTATGTGAATACCCTGTGTTGCATTTGGATTGTGAGGGCTTCATTGTGCGTTTGGATTGTAATCTGACCTAAACCATAACCAAAGTGAATTGAGTTATATTTTCTACATCTTACCACTAGACTAGGAGATCATCGGCCAAAGAAAGAAAATTACAAGCTGCTATCAAACATTTTATTACACATTGTATCATTTTACGATTTTCTTATTTAAGATATTGAAGTAACTTATCTAGTTGACTATAGGGTAACAACATTTAATTTGAATTAGATTAAAGTTCCACTTTTTATTAAATTGACTAGTTTCTACCTTCAACCTAATTTTAGTTAAGGTAGAAACTTAAACAATTTAATAAAAAGTGGTGCGTTACAATACTTCATCCAATAATAAAGATAGATTAAAGTTCTATGGTTTGACCAGCCTTTCTCAACCAGGGTTGTTAGGAGTTCCATGAAAATTTTTATTCAAGCATGGAAAAAGCACCTGACTTTTGCTTCATTTTAGTTTTTTTTTTATATAACGAGTAACAGTCTCTGTCTTGAAATTTGACACTAGAAACACCAGAATTTTCACCAACCAAAAAACACCAGAGGCTGTTATTTTTTACAATCATTATAAATTTAATTTTTTTTTAAAGGAACAGTTCTCAATTCTTATATATTTTAAGATGCACTATTTTTTCAGCCCCACCTCACCCTAGCATTTTAGAACATTTTATTTTAGTGCGAAAAAAAGTATACAATTTGTATATCCAAGCATACATCATAACAATCATATTTACACAATGTCTAGGGCCTCAGACCTTTTGTGGTGGCGTATTTATTGATTCTCCATGGCAAATATGTCAATCGGCTTCATAGTTTTACCGAAGAAGAGGCACAGACAAACAAACTGAGGTGGGTGAGTCCACCACTGTTCCAGACTGAAAAGGAGGACTTGGGCAGACTGACCTTCTCAAACGTCTTGACAAATTACCGAAATAAATCTTTTAGTATAAATGTATTTATGGCAAACAAAATGAGGATTGTATTTTTTTTTATTTAAAAAAAAAAACAAACATAATAAAACATGTCTGGTTAGTCACTCAATAGAAACTGTTATGCAACCAATGTCTTTTGGCAGCATGCTGTGTTGGGGTGATCAATTAAAAAATTGGAAAAGGGGTACTCGATGAATAAGTTACTTCTTTTGCCTTTTGTTTGGCAGCGATCGCTAAAAAGGTTTGAATTTAAAAAAACAAAAAACAAGTGTGAACACTGCCAGACACAAACTAAGTGACCACTTTAGCATAACTTACATTGTAAATTGAACCTCCTACGAAAAACCTATTGGGGGTGGGGAATTTAAAAAAAACGTTTTATCCAGACATAAGGATATATATAAGTATATAAAGTTTATGAAAAATATTAATGTTACAAAAGTTATGCTAAGCTTATCAACATTTTTTCAAGGAAACTGATTTCCATTTTGTATTTTTATACTAAATGTTCTAGAGCAACTAAGTTAGTACTGGAATTAAAAACTATAAGTTATGAGGATGGGCTAAAAGTGTTGGGGTTAACATCATTAGAAAATAGGAGGAATGTTTAAGATTATGCATGGTTTAGAAGTAGTAAATGATGTATTTTTTTTTAATTAGAAGTGGGTACAAGGGACTGAGAGGCCACACATATATGGTAGAAGCAAATAGAAGTAAATTGAATATCAGAAAATTCTTTTTTGCAGTAGTGGTGGGATTACTGGAATATGTAGGGCTATCAACAGATGTAAATGATTTTAAAAAGAATCAGTTTAAAATTCCCCCAAAATAGATTTTCGACTTTGGAGAACAGTTATTTTTTTCTTAAATAGAGTCTTGTGACTTTGGTGAAAAAACAGGTGTTTGGGGGGGGGGTCTTACCTCTCTGCAGGGGATGCAGTCAGCGTATTCTAGGCGTCTGCCAACAGGGCCGTTTTGACTTTGGAGAAAGGTTATTTATTTATTTTTATTTTTAAATAGTGTCTTGCGACTTTGGTGAAAGGTTACTTTTCCTTAACTAGAGTCTTGCAACTTTGGTGAAAGGTTACTTTTCCTAAACTAGAGTCTTGCGACATGTGAAAGAACAGGTGGCCTATGGTTAGGGAGTCCTAGGCCCCAGCCAACAGGGGCGGGCTCCTGTTTGGGAGAGCCGGTCTTAACTCTCTGCAGGGGATGCAGTCAGCGTATTCTAGGCCTCAGCTGACAGGGCCAGCAAAGGTTTAAGGCCATAGATATTGTGTAAATAGATTGTTATGTGTGCTTGTATATACAAATTGTATACTTTTTTTCACACTAAAATAAAAATGTTCTGTAATGTTTAGGTGAGAGGGGACTGAAAAAATAGAGTATCTTAGAATGTTCAAAATGAACAAATAGAAAACTCTCTCCCTGTACATTGTGGAATACTGATAACTTTTAGATTATAATAAATATAAATTTTTGAACACACTGATGTGTCGTTAACTGTACATATAATATTTTTATTCGGGGGTTCCATGAGAAATGAAAGTTATTCCAAGGGTTCCTTCAGTCTAGGTTGATAAAGGCTAGGTTAGACCGTTGGGTGAAAAAAGAATTTAAAGCACTCAAGGGAGATGATTAGATGAAGTTGTTTTCGAGTTGTTCCCCTTGGAACGCTGTACGCTTAAATAAATGTCTCTCTCCCTCACCGTTTCTTTTGGGTGTGTCTCTCTCCATCTGTGGCAGTCTGTTTATTTTCTGTATAGTTTTATGCACTCAACGAAACAAGTAATTTAAAATTATTATATTTTGGGGGGAGAAAGTAGATTTGTTTAAAAATCCAGCTTAAAAGTTTCATTGCATTGGACAGTGTTTAACCCTTTATAGGGCACCCCTAAAAATATTTTAGATATCCAAACAACCTTTTTGTATGTTAAACTAGACATAATTACAAGATATTTTCAGTTGCAAGTTTTCGTAAATGTTTGTGTGTATGGGGGCAAAATCCCCTCTGATGAAGTGATCATATATGGTGCCTTGTTCAAATAGTGACCAAAATGGAAAAAATAAAAAAATTAAAGTATAAAGTATATAAAACATAGAATTAAAGAATAACATTCAATAAAATAAATAGATACAAAAAATTGATATTGACAAAGAAAATAACACCTCCGGGTTGATTTTAAAATGTTATTGTGCGGGCCAAAAACAGGCTAATTTAATGGGGTGTGGTATGCCTCAAAACAGTTTCTGTCTTTGTTCAAGCACAAGTGTACTTTGCAAAGCTTGCAGACCACATTGGTGCAGATTATGTTCTCTTTGTGGCTATAATATTTGCATGTGGCTGACAGGTCCTCAGGTGAACATATATAGTCACTTGCACTATAAAGGGTTGAGATTAAAAAACGAATAAGTTTCTAATTTCTGTCCTATTTAGAGAAAAATAATTTATTCTACAGTTTGCTTATTAGCAATACCTGAGGGGGCTCCTTGATAGTTAAAATAGCCGACTTGACCCTTTGAAGACTAACCTATTTTAAAACGGTCTAAAAAAGCCAAAAAATGTGTTAATTTTCATTTCAGCGTTAAAGAAAACTATTCTTTTATTGAGTCAAATTTTCACTATTTTGAACAACCAAAATCATGATGATACATTTGTCACATTAGACATGTTTCCTAGGACAGATGAAAAATATGGAATTAGCAGATCACTTCACTTACATGTCTTTCCTGTTCAGTTATGTAATGCAAACTAATTTCTGCACAGGTATCATACTATGATGACATTATTGTCTGCGGTCGTAAAACCCGGGAAAATCTCATTTACTTTGTTTTTTGTGATACATACATCTCAGTAGACATCTAAAAGAGATCTATGGAACATATATATCCCAGCAGTTATAGAACCCTCAGGATATATATGCCCCAGTAGCAGGGCTCCAGACTAACCTTTTTAACCACCGTCCCGGAACTATCCCTGAACCTTCCCGAAAAACAATTTTAACCATTAGTTGACTATTAAATTAATCACCAACATAGTCCTCTATGACAGTAAACTGAATATCTTTGGGTTGTGAACAAAAGAAGACATTTGAGGATGTCATCTCGGGTTTTGGTGATCAACAGTTTTCACCATTTTCTGACATTTTTATAGAACACTAGCAGGGATCCCGGTGTTGCTGTGAAAAACATAACCTCAAAATAGACAACACAGTAAAGAATATCCTTCTTAAATCCTCTTATCCAACACAACAAATGGAAAAAACTATTATTACAGTCGTAAATCTTTACTTCCAATATGCACTGTTTACTGAGTGTCCTAGAATGATGGCCTTACTGAAGTAGTGATCAAAGAAATAAAAACTAGTCAAAAATGAGTAATAATGAATAACAGTACTTATCCTTCCCACCTCAGAAACTAATTGAAAAATGACTGTCAAGTTTATATTAGAAAAATGACCAGAATTAGCACAGTCATGTGTTGTTAAGCCTCCCCTTGCAAAATGTTGACTTCACTATGAATTGAATTTTTGTCAATGAAAAAGAGGAGGGTCGTAAGCCTCCCTTCACTATGTTTTAGCTAGAGCTAGAGTCATAGATAAAACAGAAGTGGAAGAGGGAGAAACCCAAACCTTCACTGACTCAGTGTTAGTATTACTGCTATCAGTGTGTAATTGCTAAAAAGGCGAAATCTGACCAAACACTTGTTTAAGAAATGATTTAATTGTTAGAAGTATGTGTGCAATTTGTGAGAAGGATGAACGATGAAAAATCTGGTATAAAAAAATAGCATTTTCTGATCTTCAGAACCGTAGATTGTCTAGATAATGACAAATGACCTAGGCTAACCTTTGAGGTCTGTTGATGTGGGAAGTCAATATTTATTGATTCTCCATGCCAAATAGCAAGTCAATCGGCTCCGTAGTTTTACAGAAGAAGTGGCACAGATAAACAAACCAAGAGTGGGGGGTCCACAAAGGTATTACTGGGGGTCTGTGAGCTTGTTGAGTAGGCAGACCTTTCAAAAGACGGCTTGACCCGTTTGTCATGCTTTTTGAATCTTAATGACTTGGAAACTAATGAAGATAGAAACATGGGGTCAGAGACGCAAATGACGTCCTTTTGAAAAATGGCTGATCTTCGATTGAAAGGAATCGAAAATAATTATTTAATTATTGATCAATTCATGTGAATAATATATTCAAATGTTTTTTTACTGTTGTTTAAATTTTATAATACGACCGTTGAATAATAAAAAAAAAATTTAACGGACAACTCTGTCTGTTCCCGCAGCCATTATGGAGAACGTATTGCCACGGACGACTGCCATCGACACACGTTGGAAAAACCAGCTGGTCTCCCACGGTTTGTCATGGTGTTGAGCAGCTATGGAGCCTATTTTTCGAATGAGCTTCAATGCCTTGGGGCCTATCAAGCCAGATGTTTCAACCGGTACAGGTACAAACTCGTACCTATCGGTCAGTGAGCGATATTTGGCTGTCTTCCACTCCTCGGCCCGTCGGGTGATGATACCTGGCTTATTTTAACATTTAGTATGGCAAGTGTGGTGGTTTTTAGTAGTTGGGGAATTATGATTTTTCTGAAGCTAGTCATCCTTGCTTATACACATGTAAATTGTGGTATCTAAACACAGCATACAAAAAGCATTATTTTACATCCGTGTAAGCAAGGATTACCTCATTTTTAGTGTATCTCAGGAACAGATAAAGATTCCCTGAATATGCTTTTGCAAAACAATAGAACATAAAAAAATAAGTAAAAACGATTTTTGTGATTTACTAAATACTAAAACTTAACTAAATAGTGAAAATTTCTTGTTTACATTCATTGTGTAAGTTAGGGAGCATTATATCCACATTTTTAGTTTAATATAATTGTCAAAGAAACAAGGTAATTATATGAGGTTGGATCAATAAGTTTGAAGCCTGACATGTAGCTGAATTTTGATCTGATATTTTCACTGTATAATGTTTGATCTATGCGATTAATATTCACGACTGAATTAAGTGCATCGACAAGGAAGGAGATTATGTTGAAA
>VCCN01001573.1:233149-245469 GCA_006491835.1 Architeuthis dux
CATTTATCGAGATGTAAAATTCATCGAGATACAATTCATTGACAAGGACGTAATAATTAGCAACTAATTATTACTTACGTCCCATTGTTTCCAGTGTAAACATGTCCGTTTCTAAACATGAAAAATATATTTTGTAGATTGAAAAATTTTCCATTCATCCATTCATACCAAATAATGGTATGAATATTTCTTACAATAAATATAATTCTTATACAAGTTTTTAACGTTTTTTCTTGTCACCTATCGCTTTTTCGTCCAAAGTTTGAGAAGTACATAAATAGCTGAAAACGGCATGGACCCTCCACCGAACGATTGCTAAATCTTTAATATATTTTCGTTCCAGTAAATTCTTTTTAATTCTTAACCTTTTTGTAATTTTAAAGATCTTGGTAAATATGTATGTCGGTGGATTGAATGTCGGTAATTTGCTGTCGTGAATCTGCCAGCTCCCATTTTTATTATACAACTATAGATGATAATAACAGAGTAAAGTAACAACATTTTGATTTTGGGACCATTTACATTTCCTTCAGGACGGTTAAAAAAATTTTTCAGGGCAGTTTACATTTCCCTTGAGATGGTTAAAATTGTTTTTCTGAATGGTTTACATTTCCTTTGGGACAGTTAAAATTGTTTTTCCGGAAAGTTCTGGGACGGTGGTGAAAAAAGTTAGTCTGGTGCCTTGCTAGACTATATAACAAAAAAGACTACTGGGACAATATGATCCCATTCAAAATGTCCCAGGTGTTGAAATGAAACATAAAATAAGATTAAAAGTTATGTTTTTCTCATTTTGTACACTATCACTTAACAACCGATCATAAATCTATGATATTGAAAGAATTAGTGGCTTCTTTGCTGTTCAGTCATGTAATGAAAATTACAGCAATTCCTTGAATAGTGCAGTTTTGATTAGTGTGGGTTTTGATGTAGTACGGTTTACAGTATTGCTGTACAAATTAATGTAACTAAGTATAAGCTGAAAATAAAACAACACATAAAATTATAATAAGACCTTGAACAGTATGGTTTTGAACAGTATGGAAAATTCTGGAATGAATCAACCGCACTAATCAAGGTATACCTGTAATTTCTGCATGCGTTTCATACTATAACGTCATTGTCTGTAGTTGTAAAAGCCAGGAAAATATCATTTACTTACTTTTCATTACATATACATCCCCGTAGACTTCTAAAAGAGATCTACAGGTTAGTTTGTTTGCATATGATCATTGTGCTGCAGTTGATGTTACCTATCTGGTCTTTTGTCCCAGGCAACACCAAGAACTTCTGTTAGTAAAGAATAAAAATTGCCTTTTCAACATATGGCATTATTTAAGGATTAATCTTGGATATATTTATAAACTTTTCAGTTTGAATTGGTTAAAAGGGAAATTGAAAATAAACAGTCATTAACAAACCCCCCAAAAAACCACAAACTAAAAATGAGGTAAAGATGTGAGTTTAGATGTAGGGAAATCTTGCTGTGTGGCTAACATGTTTCCCCAAATTAATGTCTACACCTGCTCCCTAACTTACGACCTACTCCACTTGCGACCATCCGTACATACGACCAAAATACAGGGATATAAAAAAATTCATGAAAATGGTTGTACATGTGTATGAGAACTGTATAAAAATTACACTTGTACATTGAAAAAAACATACATACTATATAAATACCTTAAATAAAAATAGGTAACAGATAATAATAAAAAAATAATATTTGGCCAACTTATGACCATTTTGAGATACAACTTGCCAGTCGGAATGGAACCTGGTCGTAAGTCGGGGAGCTGGTGTACATTGAAACTGCTTTGATTGAGGTATAAAAATGGAAAAGAAAATGTTTATAACCCTATTAAGGTGTTTAATGCTTGAATTGAATTGAATGGTAATGGTTAAATAAAACTATTTTCCATATTTTGAAGAACCAACATCATGATGGGATACATTTGTCCTAATGGACATTCATTTACTGATGAAAAACATGGAATTAACAGATCACTCTGCCTACATGCCTGTTCAGTCATGTAATGCAAATTAATTTCTGTGTGCGTTTCATACTATGATAACTTCATTGTCTGTAGTTGTGAAAGTCAGGAAGATCCCATTTACTTTATTCTTCATGATAACTATGTCCCAGTGAACTTCTAAAAGAGATCTATGGGACATATATATAATCCAGCAGTTGTAGAAATCTCGGAATATATATGTCCCAGGAGTCTCGAAAGGATTAAAGCTAATTGAAAATATGTGAATTGTTGTAATAAGATCCTGATCTCTGCTATTGATTTATGATCATGTTGTTGTTTTGTTCATTTATAGAAAACTACAGAGATAGATGATGGAAAGAGTGCAAAGAAATTAAATTCTGAAGAAGTAAACAAATTGCTAAAAAGATTTCCACAGCCAAAAATGACATACAAATAATTATTTGGGTAAGTAAATATCTCTTGACTGCTTTGCTATGAATTGGGGACTTCTGCTCATCTGGCACCATAGTTGGTTCTTTGAAATTTAATTTAGTATCATAATTGCTTCTGTTCTTAAAATTTCATCTGGTACCATAATTGCTTCTGTTCATCTAGTAGTATAATCCTTTGTCTTTATCTGGTACCACAATTAGTGATCTACCGGAATATCAATCTGGTTGGATATCCAGTGCCAGATTCACAAAAAATTATCACTGCCACCATGTGAATCCGGCACCAGATATCCGACCGGATTGATATTCTGGTACATCACTAACCACAATTGGTTCCTTAACATTTCATCTGGTACCGTAATTGGTTCCTTAACATTTCATCTGGTACCGTAATTGGTTCTTGAATGTTTCATCTGGTATCATAACTTGTTTTTAACATTTCATCTGGTACCATATTTTGTTTATTTAAAATACAAGTAGTTCAAAAGAACTGGTTTTGATGACATTGTTTTTCTTCTTGGTCAAAATGAATTAGAAAATAATAATTAATAATCTTTTAGTCGCATTTTTTTTGTAATTTTCATTATTTTTCATCTTTTAAGTGACTCTCGTCTTCATTTCAGATATTTCCTGTCAAGCATGTGTCAGACCAAAATTCGATGTCTCATTTTACACATCTGCATCTCCCACCAGGATCTTTCAGAAAATTTGTTTTCAATATAAAAACAAGCAAAAGACAAAGAGGTTTTGGTACCAGACCAGGAAAACAGATGTCTTAACCCTTTCAAGACTAACCTTTTAAGGTGCTTAATGCCTGAATTAAAATGTCCCAGTTGACTTCTAAAAGAGATCCATGGGACATATATGTCCCAGCAGTCATAGAAACCTTGGAATATATATGTCCCAGCAATCTTGGAAGGATTAACAGAATCAAAATGAAACTAACAGATCAGGAAATCTTCATGTGCTAACTTTAAATAAAAAAATCCTGGAGTCAAAATTTGTTTGTTGATCCAAGATTTTACCTTTGAAAATCTTTTTTACAAAATATTTCAAAGACTCTTCTAAAGTTCCTATAAATTTCCATAATAAAATATAAAAATTCTATAAAATTCTTTTCTCTCAACTAAATCTGTGAGTATACCATATATGCAGGACTATATGATGAATGGTTTACAGGGATATTTGGGGTACTACCGCTCACTTCGCTTTGTTAGACAGCCTCCAGGTCATAAAATCAGTGCACTGGATGCAATGTAATATTTGCATATGAAATAATAAATACTGTCCTTATGCTGGCTATGGCAAAGCTGTCCCTGCCTCAGAATCATATATCATAAGTTTATCCACACTCCTGTCTCGGCTAGACTTCATAGTTCTTTGAGGTTTGTGAAATGTGAAAATAAACTAAGAGGTGACAAGCACCCGAAATGGCATCATTCACTTTACCTGCTATTTACCAATAGCTGGGAGCAGGAGGGATAGATTCATACGTTTTCCAAAGGCATTAGTGGGAAGTTAACACAAATTGTCTCAGTCCCATTTTCTGTGCTGCTAACTGCTGGGCCACCAGCACCTTCCTAATATTTGTATAGTTCTTAAAAATGAAATGTCCATCCTATATACTGGCATACACAGTATTTGTTTAGCACAGGAAATTGTCAGAAATTTGCACATCATTTATTCACCTTCTACTTGGGTTGTCGTAATATAAGCCTAATGACCAGGGCTCCAGACTAACTTTTTTCACTACCGTCTCGGAACCGTCCTGAAAAAACAATTTTAAGCGTCCCGAAGGAAATGTAAACAGTCTCAAAATCAAAATGTTGTTTCTTTACTTTGTTTTATTGTTGACTTTGTTTTAAACAAAAACAACAAAACAAGAACAATCCTCACCAAATTTCTATATAGATATCTTCCACGGCTGCCTCCGGGACGGAAGTGATTCTAAAAAGAAAAGAAAACAAATTTTTTTTTTTTTTTTTAAATCACTTCCGTCCGGCGGCATCCCAGGGAAGATATTTGTTTGACTCAAAATTAACGTTGTCCTGTTGTCCAGGGGAGACGTTAATTTCGAGCCCTACTAGTGACGATCTTTGCATTGTGTGAGGTTAACTGTCTAGGAATAGTGATCCTACTACACGAAAGGAGATGATAAAGACCTTTGCAATTACCACTCTGTTACATTACTACCTAACGCATTAAACCAGCTAATTGAAAAGCCATCAGAATACAACAAACCACTTTGTTTGGCTTACATAGACCATGAAAAAGCTTTTGACTCAATAGAACACACAGCAGTCTTCAACTCAATGTGAGAACAAGGTATAAATGAGAATTATATAAGAGTAATTGAGAATATATATGAAAATGGCACTGCAATAATTAGACTTCATAAAGATACTAACAAGATAAAGATTGGAAAAGTAAGACTGGGTGGTGTAATATTACCAAAACTCTTTACAGTGAGCTTTGAAAACACCTTCTGGAAAACAGACTGGGAAAACATTGGAATAAACAGAGACAGAGAATATTTGAATAATATAAGGTACTGTAATGATATTGCATTAATATCAGAAACTGTGGATGATATACAAAACATGTTAAGTGATCTAAATAGAGAAAGCCAAAAAATAGGGTTAAAGATTAACAGAACAAAAACAAAAGTAATGTTCAATAATAAAGTCTCAAAAAAGAATAGAGGGTGAAGCCTTAGAAGAGGTTATGGATTACATTTACCTAAGTAATGAGGTTCATGGACAACTGCCCGCTGGATAATTGCCCCCTGACAATAGCATAGAAACTGTAAAGCCGAAGTTAAAGTTTGTGGAAATGAAGTAATTGGTCATGTAAATGATCACACCCATGAGGAAATTGTTCAAGAGGGAGACAGTTATTCAGGGGTCAGTTGTCCTATGGGAGTAATTGTTCTGGGGGCAGTTGTCCTGATACCTGTATATGAATAAAAGATTTTGTTAAAAAAATGGTGGAAATGTTTGCATCAACGTAACATCACAGAACTTCCGAATACAGTTGAGATGTTTTCTTGGGCTCTTTGTTCAAGGGTTTACCGTGTCTAACATCCCTGGTCATAACATCTTGAATATCAGTACTTTTTGTTTAGTGATTGCATACAACAAGTATACGTGGTGCCACTCAAAGGTTTCCACATCTCCTTCGAAGTAGTGCCCTGGACTGTTTGCACACTGGCTCACAAAAGGGTAGTGACAAAAAGTCTGTACCACATTCGGCTTGCGTGTGCAGTTCAAATTCTGAACGTTTTGGTAGAACCTGGTATATATTTGTGTGTGTGTGTGTTACTTTGTACATATGGTTTATATTATTCCAGTACTCCCACCACAAAACAATTATAACCAACTCTGCAATTACAAATTATGTTACGACTTTCAATATATCAATGGTTATTTACTGTGTCTGGCTATGGGATGATACTTGGTAGGACCCCTATCCTTTCTAATTTGGCTGATCACCACCTTTTTGATGCATCCTGGTGTGCTCTTATGCGTGCCACTCACGTTTTATTGCGACGCCTTCAAAGTCGTGATCTTCAGTCTTCTCTACCAGACCTGATCTCGGTTGGAGGAACCATTTGGACATTGCAACTCCCCAGACATGGGGGTGATGGGCCTTACCCTGCCACGCTAGCCCATGATGTCTTGGCGGTGGTGGCGGTGGGGAGATCTTTATATGATTCCCGGCTTAAGGTACCTGGTATTCTCAGACAGTCACCCATCTATGTACTGTCCAGGTTTGACATTGCTTAACTTTGGTGATCTTACGAGAACCAGTGTGTCCAGCGTGATTCTGACCATACTTTGAAAAAGAAGTGATATATTTTAAAAAAAACAAATTTTTTAATATCACTTTCGTCCCGGAGGTGCCCCATGGAAAATATTTTTCGGCTCAAAATTTCGAACCCTGCTAGTGACGATCTTTGCATTGTGCAAGGTTAATTCTACAGAACATCCTGTGCTAGGCTTTCAATGGTCCGGACTGACGAGCCTTGCCTTTTCAGTTTGCAGACAGACCCTGTACATGAGTCTCACTTTGACTGCTACTTGAAAAATAATACAAGAATCACTGATGCAGTTATCGGAAAACCAGTATCACATTTTGAATAGTAACTGTTACTGTAAACCACTTAATCAGCCTGGAAACCCTGAAACTAGACCCATTCTGTTGGTAGGTTAAAGATCAGATGTGTGGGTTCATCTATGAAGAACATCATCAGATTTAGTCGGAGGGTGGCAAATTCTGTTGATCAACCAACGCCAAAACCAGTGGATCAAGCAGGCAGCCAAAAAGTTGATCGTCAACACAAAGCGACTTGATCTTTTAGAAGCTGAGGTTCAGCTGATCCGGCCATAATACTGGAAACTTTAGTTGAGGCTCAATTGTCAGAAAAACCTAAACTTTTCAAATGAGGCTGCTACAAATTAAAGATCTTTGAGGGAGTTGACTTAAAAAAACTTTTCCTTTTTTGATTGAAGCTCTGTAGAATAAATTTGTGATCTTAAAACTCACAATTATATTGTGAGGAATTATCATTATGATACACTGATTTACTCAGACTAGTGTCCTCATCTTGGTTGTGATAGACATGTTTCGACCGTATTACCCGCCAGCCTTTTTCAGGTGTCTGTCGTACTTGGTAATCTTGTGGGAATTTCGAACCAACCCTTTATTCAATTCATAGGGGTAATTGTTCTCATTCCATTATCCATGCCTGGGGATATCTTGTATCAGTTAATTTTTCCTAGTTAAGGAGGGTACTACGACCAAAACGTTGTGACTGTAACTACCAAGATGAGGATACTTGTCCGAGTAAATCACTGTATTATATTGCTGCAATTGGAATCTCTACAAAAACCTGTTGTAGTTCAATGAATATTATTTCTTTGAAGAAAGACTGCTGATTTCCCTGTTTTAAGGATACAGGGTAGATTAGTGAAGTAATTTCTGTTTGTGAGATAGGGATGGGAGACAAGGGAAGTAATGTTGATTATAGAAACGATATTTGTACCACATTACTGCAGAATAAAGAAGTTGTGTATCCGGGTACAAGGCTTAAATGGAAAGGAAGTTGATTGACCTTCACCTGTCTGACCGCAATTAACGTTGCTAAAAGTTAGTTATGTTTCAGATATTAATCTCTCTACACTTTGAAATTGCTGTATTTGATGGCATATAAGAACCCCACCCCCAGCCCCACACACTATTTTAGATGGGAATATTGAGAAAAAATGCATTTCCACAAATTCTTTTCATTTATCACACAGATTTATTTTTTAACTCCTCAAGTTCTGGACAACAAAGGTTACGTTTACCAGTAGTTCATATTTTTTTCTTTTGTATGTGTGATTTTTTTTTCTACTGGCAACCATAAGTACAACTTTTGGGATTAGTTCTGATTTGATACAGGAGTGGAAAGCTAAGGCTGTTTTAAAAGCTTTTGAGAAAATTTCTGCAGCCTCATTTTTTTCCTGCAAAAATCAGCTTCAAATGAAGTGTTGATGTTATCTGCTCATTTGTAATGAACTTTACATGTTATTTCATTTTTGAGACTTCTATTTTACCTCTACCAACAAAATTGGAAGAGGTATATGTATTCACTGATATCTATCCACACAATATCTCCAAAAGTTCTCAATGACATTTTGTGGAAGGGTGGGCCATGGGCTAAGGAAGAATTGATTAAATTTGGGGGCGGATCCAGGAATTCATTTTTGATTGAGAGATATTTTTTCATATATTAAGAAGAGGTAAACAATAGTCCGAAATATAGAAAATCGAAACACTGTTATCTCCGCTTCGTCGCAGCTATATATGAACTGATTTTCATTCAGTTTTTATTTGGTGTTGGCAGAGGTGAATGCTTTCTAGTTCACCATTGTGGTTGCAAACAATTTCCAAGTGTGACATCAAATTCTATTTGGTTGTTACATATGAAATCCCTATGGGTAAATAGTCGGGCAGTTGGAGTCCTTTAGCCCCGTAAGGCAGTCTAACTAAGACGATTACTGTGACAGAAAAACAAACCAGGAGTGGATCCCCATAAGCAAACTGGTGGTAAACTCCCTTCTGGCAACTCCAGCAGCCAAAAAGGCTGCCAGTTGTGACGTCTCATCATACCACTGAAAAACAACCTAGGAGGCCGAGAGAGTGGGATTGCCCACTGAATGAAACAGCCCTCCTACTTAAAAAAAACCCATTCACATACAAGTTGCTATGCAAATCACTGCATAGCTACAGACATCATCAGAATGATGGTCAACCAACATATGATATGTCATTTTTTGAATAGTGAAATGAAGGATGATATATTAAAAAAAACGGTAAATATTTAATCAAAATATGACCCATTTGAAGCAATGACTTCCCTATTATTGAACCTTTTATTACGGTTATGAAGTTCAAAATACTTGAAAAGATGATAATCTGTAGGAGAAATGCCAGGGGAATATAGAGGATGCTGCAAGACTTCATATCCCAATTCTCTAATCTTAGACACAATCAGCTGAGAGGTGTGGCATCTTACACTGTCATGGAGCATTTTATTCAGTTCATGTGGGATCCATTTTTCCAACTTTTTAACTTTTCCTATTGCCTTGAGATTATGTAATATGGTCGCTGTTGAAGTCCTAAAGTCTCCAGAAAGTGTTCGTACCATGATCCGTTGGACGTTGGCCATTGCTGTCGATAATTGTTCATTATTAAGTATAGGTTTGGACCTTCCTCAAGGTTTATTATTTGTATCCATATTTACAGACCTAAACCTATTGAACCAATGCATTATGTCCTAATTTAAAAGTACTTGAAAATTAGTCTAACTTTTTGAGACACTATTGCTGTTAAGGATTCAAAAAAATTAACGAATTATATCTCTATTTACATTGAATCTGCAAAAAATGAAATTATATTAGTAAATCTTTCACTTTTAGCATTATTTTCTATGATGTAAAAAAAAAAAATCATGTTAAACAACTTAATATTCTCGGGATTGAAGCCTGCATTATATTTTTTTATAGTGATTATTTACTAAGCTTTGCTTAGTCTGGCACAAGGCCGCAATAGGGGATTCAGTGAAGATCAAACTCTCTACAGTAGTAATAGTCTGCGTTACAGGCTTGCTAACCTTTACAACCCGGTGAGGCATCCTGTCTACTTAGTTTCAGGTATTTACTAAGCTTAGTTTAGTCTGGCACAAGGCCACAATAATGGCAAACTCACTACAGTAGTAATGGTTTGCATTACTAGCTTGTTAACCATTGCTCCATGCTTATTACTAAGGGTGCCTACCATAGTATGGGCCAGGTTCAATCTTCATGAGTTCCTAATTTTTGGTCTTGTGCCAAACGTAGCTACGCTTAATAAATAACTAGTGACACTTAGTAACTCAATGGTTACCAAGCTCATCTCGTAGACCAATTCATTGGTGTTGTGATTTCGATCCTCACGGGGCTTCACTATTGTGGCCTTGTACCAGACTGAACTATACATAGTAAATAACCAAACACAAGCGTTTGGTGAGGTTAACTTGCTTTTGATATGTATGGTACCTCATGGTTGTGGGGGTGGGCACAGTAAAAGTGATGTTCGTGTCAGTGATTATCAGGTTTCCACTCTAATTAAGCTCCAGACACCCAACGGAGTGACGTCTATTCATCTGTCGAAGATGGCCACCCCGATCTGTCAGCCTAAGCGGGGCCCAGTTCCGCCTACATATCTATGTAGACACACCCGACCTTTATTTATTTTATATATTGTGTTTTATCTTTTTCAAAGTATGGTCAGAATCGCGCTGGACATACTAGTTCTCGTAATATCACCAAAGTTAAGCAATGTCAAACCTGGACAGTACATAGATAGGTGACTGTCTGAGAATACCAGGTACCTTAAGCCGGGAATCATATAAAGATTTCCCCGCCGCCAAGACGTCATAGGCCAGCGTGGCAGGGTAAGGCCCATCACCCCCCATGTCTGGGGAGTCGCAATGTCCAAATGGTACCTCCAACCAAGGTCAAGTCTAGTAGAGAAGACTGAATATCACGACTTCGGCATCGTAATAAAACGTGAGTGGCACGCGTAAGAGCACACCAGGATGCATAAAAAAGGTGGTGATCAGCCAACTTAGAATGGATAGGGGTCCTACGAAGTATCATCCCATAGCCAGACACAGTAAATAACCATTGTGTCCTCCTACGTCGAAATATATGGAATCTGAAGAAGATTTTTTAACAGCATTGAAAAAAAAGTTTAAATACTTTTTAACTATCATTTTGTCTGTGGCGCAAAAATATATTGAGAGTGACAGGATATATTTTGTGAAATGTCACGTTAAGAACACGTCTGTTTAATATACTGACCATTGATGGATCCGTGAGTCGTAACGTAATTTGTAATAGCAGAGTCGGTTATAATTGTTGGTGGGAGTACAGGAATAATATAAACCGTATGTACGAAGTAACACACACACGCACACACAGACACTAATATATACCAGATTCTATCCTAACGTTCAGAATTTGAATTGCGCGCGCGATCCGAATGTGGTACAGACCTTTTGCCACTACCCTTTTGTGCAAACAGTCCAGGGCGCTACTCCGAAGGAGATGGTGGAAACCTTTGAGTGGCACCACGTATACGTGTATGCAATCACTAAACAAAAAGTACTCGGTGAAATTCAAGATGTTCGGACCAGGGATGCTAGACACGGTAAACCCCCGAACAAAGAGCCCAAGAAAATATCTCAACTGTATTCTAAAGTTCTGTGGTGAAGTTTTGTGATGTTATGTTGATGCAAATATTTCCACCTAACATTAAGATGAAAGAAAATACTAGTCAAAATTCATAATGGTTGACAATACTTCATCTAATAGAAAATAACATAAGATAATATTAACTCTATCAAACAACATATGTACCGTTTTGTTCTGCTATCTGGGAACTTTACAATATCACCCCCCCCCCACACACACACCATCATTTTCTTTAGTTAGCAAAATCTGCTTTTGGTGCCTTTTTGCAGTCTTCCGGGAAAATTAATTTTTTTTCATTAAGAAATAATTCTGTAAAGATCAAAATAAATGGGGATCCAAAGGTGAATATGGCAGATTTTTGCCTGATCATCAAAAGAAAATTTAGTTTAGTGTTATCCAAATGAAATATTACGCCATTTCTGTTAACTGATTTCAGTCGATTGTTCGTTTATTATTGCTTTCAATTTGTCTAATTGGGAGCAGTACTTGTTTAATTCAATCGTTTGGTTCTCCGAAAGGAACTCATAGTAGAGAACACCCTTCTAATCTTACCATATACACATAGACCGGGGTCCGGTGGCGGTAAGTACCAAGGTTTCAAATAGGTATACATGTGGGTATTCAGAAATGCGATGGTAAACGTGGATCTGCGGGTGCGTTTGGCAAGGGAGGGGGGTTCTCAGGCATGTCATACTATGTGCACCCACCACTCCCAGAACTCTATAAATAGGGTGCCAACATGCTCCTTAGGATGTCCTCTTTCAGAAAAAAGATGTTCCCAAGAGAAGAGTTGGGAAAAACTACCTCATTTGCATAAAACAAAGCAATTTTCGTGAAAACTTCTAGTACGCAGTAGTAGACAGATGATAGGTATCTCTTACATCGGAAGTTACACCCAAAAATGCGAAGATAGGTACGCAGTCCTATTTCTTCAGATTGTGGACATTATTCTTGATGGAAGTATAAACATATGGGCATCGTTAGGAATAAAATCTGATCAGCTTTCCAACGATGTATCTTGCATGGGAAGTTGCAGCCAAAATCGTGATGATATGTATGTAGCATTCTTTAAAAATGCTACGTACCTATCTTATAATTTTCGCTGTAACTTT
>VCCN01001573.1:310427-324604 GCA_006491835.1 Architeuthis dux
GTAACAAGAACAAGAACAAGAACAATCCTCACCAAAATAGGGAGAGTAAACCGATAGGTAAAATCCCCTACCCTGATTTGAACTCATTACCTTGTTGATCACTAGCCTGGTGTGTTACCATCGGCGCTAAACTGATAAGTCTTCCATACCTCCAAAATTTATAGTAGAATTACGCAAGGACGTAGAAGTAGGAGCAGAGTTTGACTCTGGAGCAGCCAGACTTGTTTGTATACCTTTTTGTCTTATCACTCGTTGTTTTGATCATTTGTGCTTCCCTTTGGTCAGATGTGCCTCGTAGCAGCATTACTGCGTTACGATGTATTTTCACATCCTGCTACACACCTCCTTTAGATTTGGCTATTTGGATTGTCTCTTCCGTGCTTTGCACCTGCAGGCAATGTAGCAGTATGTTTATTTGTTTAAGTTCGTGTCTCGCATCCTATCATTGAAAGACAGCAACCTTTGATTTAGATCTCTGCACTCCCTTATCACTCGTTGTTTTGATCATTTGTGCCTCCCTTTGGACAGATGTGCCTCGTAGCGGCGTTACTGCTATTTCACATCCTGGTCAGCAAGGAGGTGCAGGGTGACCGAGTTATTAACGCCACGGCGAATGGACTCTTCTCAGCTATGGATAAAATAGCGCAGGGTGAATTGAATCTAATTCACATATCGCAATCGGGTCGAGTGAGTAGTAATGTGATGTGTGGAATTCAAGCAGGGAAGTCTACAGTCGTAGCCAGCGTAAGGGCACTACTTTTAACGAGCTTAAGAATTGCTGCTGCTTTATAAACGATAGATAGAAAGACGCACAATATAAACCGCCACGTGACCAATGTCTTTTGGCAGTATGCCGTGTTGGGGGTTATTAGAAAATTGGAAAAAGGGGTGATCAATGAATAAGTTACTTCTCTCGCCTTTTGTTGGGCAGTGATCACTAAAAATGTCTGAATTTTCCAAAAAAGCATGCGGACACAAACTAAGGCATCAATTTAGCATAAACTTACATTGTAAATTGACACCCCCCTCCCACTAAAAACCTATTATGGGGGAATTTTTAAAAAAAAGTTTTTCTAGACATAATAAGGAGTACATGTTGAAATTGTCAGCCATTTAGATCCATTGGTGCGGCCTGTACGCATGATACATACATACATACATACATAGCCGGACCAACTCAAAAACTGAAGAAACCTATTTTGGCAGTTTTTGTTGGCGGTTTCTAATAGATAGATAAATAGATATGACCAGACTAAGATAGATAGATAGATAGATAGATAGATAGATAGATAGATAGATAGATAGATAGATAGATCAGAGCTTTCCAAACATGTTGAAATAAAATTGATCAAGTTCTGTTAGCCAAACCAAATACATAATGTCATCCCAGCAGTTCAAGTGACTCAGGAAAAGTATATTTTAAAAGATAAAAAATATTGGAGGGGGCAGGATCTTTCTGCTACCCTGCACGTCCCCAGGTGGCGGATGGGGAAGGCCTCATAGATATATGGAGTACCGTCTAAGACGGCGTGAAAATTAGATATATAGATATGTAGATATATAGATATGTTCGTGTAATACACCTCAAAGCTGCGCCGTGTTGCCTCGTCAGTGATGTATATAACTCGGGATCATTTTGGATTTCGGGTCTTCCAACATCGTATCCGTTCACCCAAGCGACCCTGCCGGAATTGTACTTGTTCCGACAAGCAGCCCAGAATCGAAACTCTAACAGCTACTTCATACTAATCGCTGGCAATCGAAGGACTGTGAGATAATGAGATACGGCGAATGGCTTCTCGCGTGGTTACGTCGTTATAAAAAACAGGGAATAAACATTCAAACGGTTTTGTCAGCCACTTGGGGATATAAAATGTGGATGGTTGCTGATTGTTGAAAAACAAGACACCGCTGGTGCTTTTAGACTATACTTCAGGTCAGTAATCCTTGTTCTCAAATGGGGGTTTTAAAAAAAACTCGGATTCCGGGGACGTGCCTTTCCTGGGAAAAAAAACGTGTTCAGGAAAGCTACAACTCAATGATGGGTAAAATAAAAAAGAAGATAAAGTTACGTGCATATCGGGGAAAATACGATCTTTGTTGGGGGAAATCAAGATTTCGAGGACATGCTTTGTTCTTGGGGGGAGATGTTATTTTTTGTTCTGGTGACACTGTTTTGAATTAGGGGTAAAATATGCATGCAATCTTTAAAAAAAAAAGAAAAAAAAGACAAGTGTCGTGCGTATTGAAGAGAATTAGGTCTCAAAAAGGGGGGGGGGAGAAACAGAGCCATTCTTCAACGGTTAGCCATACCCAAGTCAATCAGGTACTCCAACATAGAAAAGAAAACAAAAGAAAAACACAGGGCTTTTTATCCATAACCATTTGGAAGCTTTTTCTGCAGATTCCGATATTGCACTGATTGCCTTTCTCTTCTTTGCTCCTGTCAAACCAAGTCGTTTCAGGGTGTAGATTCGTAGGACTTGGTAGTGTGTCATACACGGCTTGGACCAGGAATTTAATTCAGCTGGCGTCGGAGCTCCAGATCTCCGACCAATTGACTTTCCGCCGCAGTATGTTCTCCCATCTGGTCCAGGCACCTTGCTGGCTCAATCCTATCATTTTACACGCTCTCTTCTCATCAACGTTAGCACGCACCTCTTCCTGGAGTAGTTGTTGTTTCTCCTTCCCCCTGACTTTGCCAATCTGGGTGCTAGGGAAGTAGCCTAGGTCGGCTTGACCTTTTGCCACCGTCCCCACAAGGGTCTTTTGTCTTAAGCTTTCTTCTGCTCCATGTAGTTTTTCCGTGGCACTCCATTTCCTGCCTGTGCGAACCTCGACGCCTGCTGCTGCCACCTTTGGGTCTTTTGAGTCCCAGTATTGTAGGGCTTCTCTCGTCCGATAAACCACGAATTCTTCCACCAACCCCTTGGGAAGTTGCAAAGCATTGGAGGTGCCATATAATGCCACACTCCTGGGCAAGCCCAGCCATCTGCGGAGATAGCCACTAATTGTTGTCATAGGGAAGTCATAGAGGAGCACCGCATGTTGGTAGATCCACGCCTTGAAGCGGCCGGGAAGTCCAGATTTTCCTACCCTGGATAGCCACGTTTCCAGGTCAGAGCTCGCTTCGCGGATGGCTGATGTGTCCTTCAATGTGCTGTTAAATACCTTACCCAGGCTCGTTACAGGTCTCTCTGTCAATGTGGGGATGGTTGTTCCAGAGAGAGAGAGAGAGAGAGAGAGAGAGAGAGAGAGAGAGAAAAGCGGAAATTATTCGCTAGTTTGCCCTACTTTAAAACAAGAGACCTCGACTTGGCTGGTTTTAAACACATTCTTGCCCAAGCTATGAGTTCTTCCAAGCTACGTGGGATCCACGTGGTTCCGGTGACTGAAGATGTTGTAATGGTCAGGCCGTCCATGTAAGCTCTAATCGGGGGTTGTCGTACTCCTGTTCTCATCATGGGTCCTCGGCACTTCACCTCAGCGGATTTAACTACCATGTTTATGGCGAGGGCGAAGAGGGTAGTTGAGATCGTGTAGCCTGCTTTTAATTCCCCTCTCGAGTCTGTGACAATCGGAGGCTAGTGGCCCTGATGAAATTCTCAACTGGAAAATGGTATAATAATCCAGGATTAATTGGTAGATCTTGCTGGGGACGTTTGTGTCTTCTCAGGGTTTCCTCTACTAATTTTGTCCGGAATGATTTTCCAAAGGGGCTGGAGTAGTTTTGGACAGCGTTTGTATACCCTGTAGGGGACTCCACTCGGACCTGGAGTCGAGGCTGATCTATCTGCCTTCACCACTCCCTTCATTTCTTTCCAGCTTGGTTCTTTCAGATCGAAGTCTGAGGTGGGCGGGGCAGGACTAATTAGAGACTCGATGTGGCCGAGTTCCTTGTCCCTAACTGGGTCTCGGAGATAGGTATTAATATCGTCCGTGCAATTCAGCTGGTCACTCCGCTTGTCGCCGAACGAAGCTCCAGTAGTGGCTGGCGTTCCTCCTCACTGGCCTGCTTATGCCTTTTCTTGAGTGCCCTTAACTCCTGTCTCAGGACCTGTATTTACTCCGCCCTATGGTTCTTATTGTAGGTTTCCTTATTCCCTCTTTCGAGTTGACCAAATCTTTCTGATGCATAGCTGACTATGATAGTCGACATAACGTGCAACCGTCTGTCAGTGTCGCCTTTTGATGTAGTGCGTACGATTTCGCTCACGTCCTCGTCAAACTGCTGCCACGCGTTCTTGTCATTCGCCGGAGGCCACTTAATCTGCTTATGGATTACACTGCATGGTGTTGTTTGGTCAATTGCTTGGAGGGACTGGGCACTGTGGTGTGAGTCCTGGCCGTGCACCTCCTGCGTCTCACCAGGTGATAAGCCTGTGCGTTGCGCTTGATCTCCCTTGTCCATACATTTCATCCTGGCCTGGTGTATTCTGAGGCCACGCAGATTCTTACATTCCTTCCCGAAGCCGCATGTCATTTTCGTAGTCCTTGGGTCGTAGCATGGGTCAATATCATAAGGTCCGTCCCAATGGGGATCTCATCCCCCCCCGCTCGGGATCCCCTGGGGGGGTGTTTGAGTATGTGTGCTCGTATCGGTTTTGGGGTTCTTCCTCACGGAGGATACATGTCAAAGTGCTGGTCCGATATGTCCCAGGGCGCCGTCTTTCCGGCGGTCCACTGTCTCTCCAGTCGTCACCTAGACGTCATCTGGTCTATTCCCAGACGTCACTTCGATGTCCAGAATGTTGGTTCGTGTAATACACCTCAAAGGTGCGCTGGGCTGCCTCGTCAGTGATGTATATAACTCGGGATCATTTCAGATTTCGGGTCTTTCAACATCATATCCGTTCACCCAAGCGACCCTGCCGGAATTGTACTTGTTCCGACAAGCATCCCAGAATCGAAACTCTAACAGCTACTTCATACTAATCGCTGGCAATCGAAGGACTGTGTTAAGAGAAGGACGCTGATATTTATGCTTCTCTTGGTGACCAATGAGATACTGCGAATGGCTTCTCGCGTGGTTACGTCGTTATAAAAAACAGGGAATAAACATGTAGATATATAGGGCCCCACCGAATATACCGAATAAGGTGGCACCAATCTAAATGCTCACCAGAAACTACTAGCAACGGGTGAACTAAATTAGACACCACCTTCCCAAATCATATAAATGTCGTAGCGTTCCTGTTGGATCGTCGCCTACTAAAGGTCCAACTGCCTTGCTTCATGTGCCTGTGGGCAATGTGCCCTCGAATGTGAGCAGATACTGTCCAAGCAAGACAACATCTTAAAAATTAAACAACATGAAGATCTACACTTACAATGCACATGGCATAGCTGAGGACCATAGACTAGACCAACTGCAAATGGAATTGGACATCATCTACTGGCACATCGTTTGTTTAAGCGAAACCCACAGAAAAGGAGAAAAACTTCTAATGCTTAAGTAACCATCTATTCTATTATAAAGGGAGAGAGGATACAAAATTCAGTGGCGTAGGATTCTTAGTCAATAATAACATTGCAGGCCACGTTATAGGTTTTGAAAGTATATCAGACAGAATAGCTTGTATAACAGTTAGATTAAGCAAAAGATACACTCTAAAGATAATCCAGACTAAGAGATTGAAGGGTTTTATGACGATATCAATAAGATAATGAACCGAGAGAAGGCTAACTACACAATACTCATGGGAGACTTTAATTATAAGGTAGGTACCGTTATAAACAAAGTAGATATAGGAAGCGACCATAGAATGGTAGCGTGCAGAACTAAGTTTAACTTTAAAACTGAAAGGAATAAGATGATTCTAAGAACAGATGCCTTAATAAGATAGAGATAGAGAACATTAGCAACTTTAGAGTAGCGATAAAGAACAGATTTCAGGTCTTGTGGAATACCGATAGTGACATAGAGGAAAATAATAATAGTCTGACAAATATAATTAAGAAAGCAGCAGAGATGGTAGCCAATACAAACGTAAACAATAATACAGAGAAATATTCTAAAACAACATTAAAACTAATAAAACAGAGGAGAAATATGAAGATACAAACTAAAGAAGACGAAAACAAAAAATCAGAACTTAACAAATTAATAAATAAAAGAACCAGAAATGAAAAAAGAAAGAAAAACACGAAAAGAATAGTAGAGGCTACCAGAAAGTGGAAGAGTTTAAAACACGCCTGATCCGCAGACCACACCGGCAAGCAACAGATGCCTGTACTAAAGGATAAAAATGACAAAATTATCAAAAATAAGGACAAATTGACAAAAGTAACGGAAGAATGAAAATTTGTACGCTTCAAAAATAGAAATACCACAAACTAATAAACCTATAGATATTAGCGATATCCCAGATATAACGGTAGAAGAAGTAGTATTTGCACTACGAAATAAGAAACTCGGTAAAGCCCCAGTCGAGGATGGCATAACGACAGACCTTCTAGAAGATGCTGCAGAGATCATGAACAAAGGACTAGCACAGCTATTCACACAAGGCATAAGAAAAAGAAAAGTTCCTAAAGATTTCTGTCAGCGAATAGCAATCCTACTCCACAAGAAAGTAGATAAGCACGACCTTGGCAACTACGACACTATTACAGTATTACCTAACATATATAAACTATTCACAAAAATTCTCACAAACAGATTAACAGGCACTCTAGACGAAAACCAACCACGCGAGCAGAGAGGGAATGGGAATAAATATAAATGGGGAATACTTAAGCCACTTAAGATTCGTCGATGACATTTCCATGACGTCGAAACCATCCGAAGATTTACAAAACATGTTAACTGATCTAAATAGGGAAAATAAAAAGTATCCGGCGATTTTGAATATCTCAAGAACCGGTTACGTGACCTTGATGTAGCGTGGCAACCAATCCGAGGGAACCTTACTGCGCATGTGCGAACAGACATCTTCCGAGGGGTTACTCAGTCAGCCTTGAGTGAGCTTGTGTACTGTGTGACCGTTGCATTCACAATGATCGGGTCTGCCCATTCTTCACGTCTCGTGTTGGAGATTCTTTTTTTTCAGACCGTGGACGAGATTAAGGAGAACGCGTTGTGACAACTGGTGGTGAGGACTGTTTTGAAAAGTGGATGGGACGTTGAGATAAGGTCCCAAGAAGAATACTTTGGAGGGGACTAAGGCGCCACTGCTCTATGTGGGCAATTTATTCGTTAATGTCAAATGGCTGGTTACTTTCTGGACAGGCCTCGTATACATAACAGAAGGAAGTATTTCTGGAGCTGACCGTACTTAAAACTTAAGACCAATGCCCTAATCCAGTGGTTCTCAACGTGGGAGTGTTGGTTTGTTTCAATGGGGGCGTTGAGGTGACTAAGGACCTTAAGGAGGTTATTTTTAATAAACCTTTTAAATTGCCTTGTAGTCACATTTAATTTGATAGTGAACACCCATTAGACATTCATTGATATATCTACTATAACGTTTTTCTTAATAAAACCTTTGAACTGAATGTTGATGGTTTTCTTTATAATGACCAGCTACTACATGTCTCTAAAGATCTGTGATGAGTACTTTTCATATTTAAACTACAGAGAGCGTTGACATGTAGCTAGATGCCATAGGGGGGCGTTTGACATGTAGCTAGGTGGCATAGGGGCGTTTATATGTAGCTATGTGTTATGGGGGGCGTTGGGCTTAAACAATTTACACTCAATCCTGATATCAGTTTTACAGCATTTTAAAAAAATGGATGAAATGTGGCAAATGAAAATTACTTCTGTAACCTGATCTGTCTTTATTTCAACATTGTTCTACTCTAGAATATTGCATTTGGCTGAACTGCAACAAATTGCAAAAGTGGGTCAATGTTTTTTCTTACACGATTCACGTCAGTCAGCTAAATTGCGAAAATCGTTTTGATTTAAAATAAAACGAGCGTTTATCTTTCGTAAAAGACGAAATCTTGAAAAAGTGATAGCCAGTCATAAAACGTCTGACTACTTTTGGCGATCTGTTCGAAATGTTATATGTATTTAATAAACTAGCCGAATACGGGCAGCAGAGCTGTTAATAGGCCTGAGCCAGATTGGAAATGTAGTCCCCCATTTCAAACTTGTCATTAAATATTTGTGTCATCATCATCATCATCATCATCATCAGAAGCAGCAGCAGCAGCAGCCGTTATAAGTCCACTGCTGGACAAAGGCCTTTCCCATCTCCCTCCATGACGACCTAGATTTTGCTAACCACTGCTACGTCTTACCGGCAAACGTTTCTATCTCATCCTTCCATCTTGTGTCTGGTCTTTTCCTACTGCGTGTGTTGTCCCATGGGCATCAGTCGGTTAGTCTTTTCCCCCATCTATTGTCATCTCTTCTTGCTAGATGACCAGCCCATCTCCATTTTTTATCCTTAATTATTTGTATAATATCCTTCACTCTAGCCCTCCCTCTGATCCATGTTGATCTTTTTCTATCTCTTAGAGTTATCCCTAGTAGTACTCTTTCCGTGGCTCTCTGTGCTATTCTAAGTTGGTTTTTAGCTCGTTTTGTTAATTTCCATGTTTCGCATCCGTAAGTCATGGCTGGTATTTTTGTAATCAGTGCTAAATAAATATGATTTATACATGTACCCCTCTGGAGTAGTTCCCCACCCCTCAATACCGTAGGCCCGGGCTAAATGGCCCCACTAGACACGCCTCTGTGTGGGCCTGGTCCTACGGGCGGGTTATTCGGCTAGTTAAAGCTAAAACACGAGTTATCTGTAGTTTTGGTTACATATACTTACGTTAGATACATTATAATAAGGATTTCTTCACTGCTGCCGAACTGGTACAGCTTATTTCTACTAAGAAAGAAAAAACAGTTCGGAGCAAACATGCGAAACTGTGGCCGGCAAAAAATAAGATGTCCTGATGATGTATACAAGTTTAGAAGGTATTGGCGCCGTGACGCTCAGAAGAGAAAGAAACTAGCAGATGTTGGGGAAGGTCTATGTCTAACAATGGGCTTTAAAAAGCTGCTGATGCTGCTGCTGCTGCTGATGATGATGATGATGATGTATTCGCAGTGGATCAGTGGTTCCCAATTTGTGGCGGGGGGGGGGATAAGGCTATTAGACAAAAGTAGTCCAGTCTAGAGATAGGCTTTTCTGCACTTCTATCTACCAAGTCAACGGCTCGAAATTAGCTCCAAGTTAAGAATGATTTAAGATGTGCTCTCTCACTAATATACCCCCAAATCGAAGAACTATTAGCAAAAAAAACAAGAACAGAGATTACATTGATGCGTATATTAGTTACGATAGCAGAATTCTTATTTTATTTCGTCATAAATTTGAATTTCAAATGATGTGTTCTAATTATTTTCGCTTGCTTTCTTTGTGTAACAAATACACAGCAGCAGCTGTACAATTATAAAATTAAACTAATTCTAAGTATTAAACTGTCTAATTATACGTAAAATAAAGTTATTATTTGTAATTAGTCTTTGTTGCAACTTAATAAATGGAAGGTGGGGAATACTAGTAATCTTATTGACAAAAGTGGAGAATGACTCGAAAAGGTTGGGAACCACTGCCATAGCGAATTAGTTGCATAGAGATCTACAGTTTTAACCGAAAAGTGGGGTTCGTTAATACAAGTCTGATTTACAGGTCACACAACCCGTAACGGAAACCTGGAATCAGATGAAAAGCAACTACTCAACGACGAATTACGTGGTAATTCTTGAGAGGTGTAAAAAGAAAAGGCATTCTTGTGCATGGCGACTGAACTTGATTCTGTTAGCAGCCCTCAAATCTCGTCTGCTGTCCTTCAATTGGCTGTCGACATAAAAGAAAGAAGAAACGCCATAGCAGTTCATTTAGCACACTTTAAACGCTTTGTACTTGTTTGTGCCATATGTCTGCACTCGGGTAGAAAGGGGTATTTGGGAGGTGGGGGTGCTGCTACTGGGGGTTGAGTCTGATAATAATAACAATGGTGATGATGTTGAGGGGGATGATGATGATGATGATGAGGGCGGCGGCATCGGTGTAGGTTGTAAATAAAGAGGGTGTATACTGTCTGATGTTTGTGTGTTGGGAGAAATGGGGAATAAAGAAAGAAAGCTATAGAGAAAGAAAGAAAATGTATAGAGAAAAAAGAAAGAAAGAAAGAAAGAAGAGAAAGAATATAATAAACAGTCAGAAAAAAAGAAAAATGGGGGAAAAAACAAGAAAAGGCAGAAGAGGAAAGGAAGAAAAAAGGAAAGAAAGAAAGAAAGAAGGAAGGAAAGAATGGCTAGATAGGTGAAAAAAGAAAGACAAAAGCGAGTGTGAAAGGAGAAAAGAAAGAAAGAAAGAAAGAAAGAAAGAAGAAAAGCGAGCAAGAAAGAAAGATATACAGAAGGAAAGAAAGATAGAAAGAAAGAAAGAAAGAAAGAAAGAAAAGGCAAAGAAAGAAAGAAAGAAAGAAAGAAAGAGAAGGCAAAGAAAGAAAGAAAAGGCAAAGTAAGAAAGAAATGGCAAAGAAAGAAAGAAAAGGCCAAGAAAGAAAGAAAGAAAGAAAGAAAGAAAGAAAGAAAGAAAGAAAAGCCAACTAGAGAGAAGGGACAGAAAGATTGTATAAAAAGACATCTAATAATGGCTGTAATGAGTGGAGACACGAACGAAGTTCCACGTAAGCACAACAGTGAAATAAACAGAAATACGGGAAAATGAAGTGACTGTGATCAGAGAGAATCTCAAATTGTCTCATGCTACACCGCGATGTTATATAGCTTACATAATTAGAAGATCAGCTACCCCGCCTTCCTTTCCGTCAGTCTACCTGTCTGTCTGTATGTCTGTTGCTTTAATTCACCTCACTTGTGCTTAGGCTAATGATGATGATGGTGCTGATGTGCTTAGACTAGACTAAGACTATCAACAAACACCAGACGCCAACGAATCGTCCACGACTAGGAGCTCCGATTGACCTATTATTATTGAAAGTCTTGCGTAATAACCCCGTTTAGCGTTTACCCAGTTTAGCGTTTACCCCGTTTAGCGTTACCCCGTTTAGCGCTAATTCGCGATGGCGCTCTTTTCTTAAAATACAGTCCATTGTTGACTTTATTTTCCCCTGTAACAAGAACAACAAGAACAACAAGAACAACCCTCGCCTAATTCAGGGAAGTAAATTATTCGCTGTTTGTCAAGTTAAACCAAACCCATATATAAAATTAACATTTCCCTACCGGGATTTCAAATCACGACCATGTGATTGCCAGCCGAATCTCTTATCAACTGAGCTAAATTGACACGTCATATACATTTACGAATTTATTTATTATATATACAATACAAAAGTTATAGTAATCATCTTCAGTCGGAATAGAAGTAGGAGTGGATTTCGGCCCTGCAACAGCCCGGCTTGTTTCGAATATTTTTCGTAACAGTAGTGGAAATGGGGGGGGGTACACGGGGGTACGGCGTATACCTATTTCTCAATTTCAAGTTTTTTTTTTGTATGTCTCAAAACGGCCCCAAAATTGGCCATATTTTAAAAAATTCTGGGTTATTCATATTTTTCTTAATTTTATTTTTGACAGGACCATAGCCGGATTATCCTATAAGCAAACTACGCTACGGCGTAGGGCCCAAGATATTGAAGGGGCCGCAAAATAAATAGCATTTTTGAAATGTATTACTACTACTACAAGGAAAATGAATTAAACAATAAAACTGTCAAAATAAGAACATTCCCTGATGTGAAGTCTGGGCGCTCACTATAATTGTTAAGATATTGTTAATAATATCTTAAAACTTAATACAAATGTCCTAACAAATATCTCTTTAAAAATGGAATGAATATATTACACATTAGCAGATAACAATCCACTTCATTCACACGATTGTCAGATCGCATTACGTACTTAAAATTAGACACGAACGGGGGGATTCAAGACGTGGGGCCCCATATTGCTAATAGCCTTGGGGCTCTGGTATAGGTTAATCAGGCCCTGGATACAGCATTACCGGAGTTCCAAAAACCTATCACTGTTTCGTAATAAATTTAGTAATGTTAAATTTCT
Source organism: Architeuthis dux (assembly GCA_006491835.1). Classification (NCBI taxonomy): domain Eukaryota; kingdom Metazoa; phylum Mollusca; class Cephalopoda; order Oegopsida; family Architeuthidae; genus Architeuthis; species Architeuthis dux. Next base: position 322,471 of record VCCN01001573.1, read on the forward strand.
GAAATATATAATGATAAAAGACAGCATCATGGACAGACTCCAAAATAACTGTGTACTGTACACTTTGATTAATGTGCTATGTGTATGAGTATATAAAACACATACACATACACAATAATTTATCATGTAGGGATATACATCGACGCATAGTGATAATTCACCAGCTCCAGAAATGAGATGAGATACTCCGGATGAGATACACAGTACTAATCCATTCCATTGAGGCCCAACAACGACATCTTATATTTTATTACTGGCACAATCTCTATTTATGCTATGTTATGAATAAATGAATGGCTTGGTTTCGCGAACGAAGATTTGCCGGGGTGGGGATATTCCACAGCCGAAGGACCATAGATGGCGGGGCCTGAGCAGTGTAGTTTTAAGGTGAAGTGTGATTTGCCCTGGGCCGACCCCACCCTTTAAACCAATGGTTTACATCACATGGACCACCTGAGTGGCGCGAATAGGAGCAGAGCCCATAGGTCGTAGGTTTGACAGGAGTTTCCTTCTCCTGGCAGAGTCTGCCGCCCCTTTGCGGAAATGTTATAATGACCCTGTGTAGCGCTGTTTCGTTTCGTATACGTGATAGTAGTAGCCATAATAAATATTGTAATGGGGGTCAAATATCACATAGGGGACAATATAGGGGGGGAAAAGTCCCACAAAAATACAGGGATCCCCCGCTTTACGAAAGTTACTTTTGCTTTTACGAAAAAAAGGTGAAAAGCGAAAGTAGCGTTTATTTTGCAGCGAGAAGCTTCTTCCTCTGTCTCCTACACCTCCCACCTCCCCAACCTCCGACGACTCAGCCTAACAAACATAGCTTTACACTATTTCTTCTTACGATAGGTTTCGATAGGTTTCATAGAAATGCACTACTTTCGGATAGCGGAGTAAACACCTGTCTGACGATTACCGTTCAAGTTTCACTAAATAGTCCGGTTTCATGCGTAGAAAAAAAAGGCTCCCGTGTGACTTGAATGTTAAAAGCGATTTTTCTTTTCACTTTTGGGGGTTTAAGGTATGCTTAATCAGAAAAGGTTTTTCTTCAAATTTTCTAGCCCCTGGAAAAGTATAATGTTCAAGATGGCGTCCAAAATGGCTGCCAAATCCTTAAAATACTCGTTATTCGTTCATTATTCATCCTAGACAAGTTTGTCCAACAGGTTTTTGTAGTAACAAGTGTATTTAATAACACATCCAAAGTTTACCACAGACCGCAAGAAATGTATAATTTTCAAGATGGCGTCAAAAATGTTCGCTAAATTAGTCAGCTGCATTTAAAAAAAACCTTACCCCTAAAACACTTGCAATTAGAGGTTTTTCAACGCTTTTTATAGTATCAGATGTGCTCAATAATATTCTAAAAGTCTGACCACTGAAAAGGTATGATTTCCAAGATGGCGTCCAAGATGGCTGTCAAATCATTAAAATGCTCACTACTCCTTCAATATTCACTCTAGACAATATTTCTGATAGATTTTAAAACCTCACCGATGACCTATGATTGTAGTGTGTATGGGCGTCCCCCTTGATCAGGCCTTCTCGCCTAGGGTGGGGGGGTTTGAAAGGATAATGGTGCTGTACAATTGTTTTATGTACCCAAACTTGATATTTCCATATAAAAAGATTGTAATATTCCTTAGTGCTCGCTCCATCATGTCACCCCGGGGTCAGGATATGCTTCTCCGTTAAGTGCATCATTTTTTTTACACTACAAACGGCGGCGAGTACAGCACCGTCTCAACGGTCCGGATATATCTTTTTGACCCCTCCCTCGAAATATATGCTTTTTACACCCCCCCCCCCCGCGAAAAGTGTCAGCGGACGCCCCCGATAATGTGCCGTATTAAACAAAGCTTAGTACTTGAAGAACTTCACGACGATTTTGAACAGGTGTAGACATGTATATTTAAAACCTTTTATTTACACTTGCATATACCAAAAGCCTTTGATGTCTACATACCAGGTATACAACCATGTATATGCATCTTTCTAGTCATTTATAGATTTAAATTCTTAACCCGATTTTATTACGAGCGAGAGTAGATTATTTACAGATATTATGTGTGTAAGTGTATATAATCGTTAACACCGTGTGTAAGTGTATATAATCGTTAACACCGTGTGT
>VCCN01001573.1:417459-429216 GCA_006491835.1 Architeuthis dux
GTTTTTCATCTAGATCTAGATGTTTTTGGTTGCATCTAGATCTCAGAAATTGCTATCTAGATGAGTTTTAATAAAATAACTAATATTTTTATTTAATTTATAGTAATAGAAAAGGTCATATTTCAATAAAATAAATGTTGAAGATTAAGGTCACATTTAAGTTATTAATAATACGTAATATGTATATTTCCTAGATTTGTTTAATATATATCTGGAGAATCTAAATGTTTTTTGACTAAAGTTTAGATGTAAACATGAAAATAAATTTGGCAACTCTAGTTATCACGAAAAGAAAGAAAAAACGCGGATATATCTTTGTTTCGATATACGAAGAAAACGCACGTTTTCAATCGCGTCGTTTGTTAGTTTTTCAATGAAGTCGTTTTTGTGGTATTAGTTTTATCGCATATACTCGTGTAACGTTGGACCTTTTTGAGACCAATGTTTTATTAAGGGGTCGAACATTTATACGAAATGTGATTTTGAAACAATAGGCCCGAATTTGTCAGTGCTACAAAAGCACACCTCGTGTTATGTTTTTACCATTGATTATAGCTTTAAAAATGGTCTCAAAAAGCCGAACGTTATATGAGTATACATAGTAACTTTCGTTGTTTTTCTTTCTTTTTTTCGCACCGATATTTACAAATCTCTCGACTCATAACACAGAGCAATTTTTAAAAATCCATCACTCGTATTGGTTTTGTGTATATAAATGAAGTATGATGAAATCTTAAAGTAAAAAGACGACCGGATACAATATAGCTTTTATATACCTGTTTGTTTTTTCTTTTTAATTCAAATATACAAGGCTTGTTTCTTCTACGAGTCTTCCAAAAAAAGACAATGTTTTATTGTTTCTTTTTTGTCCTTGAGGATTTTTAAAAATAGAAATTTAAATCAGGACCATAAGCACACGATACACACATAAGCAATTTTAGATGTGTGTACATTATAAAACGAAACTACAGAGATATGTAATTGGTGATGCATTTAACACTATATACAAGGATATTTGGTTAGGCTGACAATACAAAAATTAAGCGAGAAACTGTTCGTCTTTTCTTTTGTTTTCATTCTTGTTAATTTCATCCAATCTTTCATATTTTTAAAACCTGTTTTCTAAAGTGACAAATAAGTGTTTTATTCCGGAAATGGTGGCCTTTTTAGCTTGGGTATTAGTTATTTACATTGTCTGTGTAACTGTGTGTGTCTATCTCTGTCACTGTGTGTGAGCGCTCGTGTGTCACTGTATGTGAGCGTCGGGTGTGTGTCTCTGTCTGTCACTGTGTGTGAGCGCTCGTATGTGTCGGTTTGTGTGTGAGCGCTCGCGTGTGTGCGTCTGTTTATAATCGAAGCTCTTAAAACAACATGACTGCTTTCTTAAGATAACGTCGTTCATTAGTGTGAACCCAAATAAGCAGCACTAACAGCATTTAAACAACGTTTGGAAACATCAATAACAATAAAATAACGCTAACCATAGATTTTTCATCATTACAATTAATAGTTAATATTTGCTCTCACCATGAAGCAGTAGTCTTTTTTATATTCGCTTTTATTTAAGTATTAAATAACGTTCACCTCTTCAAGCTAAACAAAAAACTGCTTTGTCATAAAACAAGACCCATCATGTGTATAATTAACTAAATGTTAACACTAATTATGAACTATTGTTACTATCATTTAAAATATCGTATTTTTCATATAATAAAAAACATTCGGCTTTGTTGTTTAATAGCAGCGAGCTAACATGCTATCCAACCGTAGACAAAAAGAAAGCCATGTGCCTGGTTTTTCACAATTATGATATATTGCAACGACAACAATAATTGAACGTTATTTTACTGTCTAATAAAACATTTATGTGGCTTATATACTGTTGTTGAACACTTGGTCGCTATGAAATCTCCTTTCTCGCAGAAAAGGAGAGCAAGGCTCAGACATCTAATATTATTATCTATTGTAATCATTGCGTTTTCACACCAGTGGTATCTACTGGCTCTTGCTAGGGATCAACTGATAGCGAGTTCCTTTCAATATTTATTAGTATTATTATACCAGTCGTATCCGATGACTCTCGCTTGAAGATCAAGTGACAACAAATCTTCTCAGTAGTCCAACACTCTCCTAAATATTTTTGTTGGTTTTGAATGATTTCGTTTCTCCCTCGGATTTTCAATTCTTTATAATGGTCATCATCATCATCATCATCATCATCATCATTAGTAGTAGTAGTAGTAATAATGATTACGTATGCTGCCTTGCAAAATCTCAAGATTGAATACAGTGTGTTAATAACTACAGCCATGCGTTTCTATATTTTGTATTAAAAGAAAGAAGTCGGACATATAAAAAGAAAAAACAAAGAAATTATGTGTATGTTGAATAGGGGTCTAAATACAATACTACGATAACCTTTCTTTTTTTTTTATAATAAAAAAACACACCAGCACTTCGGTCCTAAAAAATATAAACCTTAATCGATTAGTAAGTACTCGGGTGCAGCACTTAGGTCCTAAACAATATAAACCTTACTACTATTCGATTAGTAACTACTCGGGTAGTAGTACCAACATGCTAGGGGTACACAGGCGGCAGAAATAAATATTACCATAATTAAAATCTAGACCTACGTAGTCTTATAAAGAATGTTACCAATGATTTAATTTACTTATCCTAACGAAATACTTATGAGTTGGTCATGATATTTTACCCCTTTTTCAGGGCCCAGTTCTTTTTTCAACCCTTTGTAAAAAATTTTTTTATTTTTTAATGATAGGGATAAGCACAAGCCCCGGATGTAAAACCGCTTTTTACCCGTTTAGTGTTTATGAAAGAAAGAGCGAGCGTTGCATACTATGCTACTGTTTCGGAAAAAGAAGCCCCTTTTTTTAAAATACTGTCGCTTGTATATCTATCATTGCTGTGGGTTTTGGATAGATTTTGGGGGTCGATAGTTAGGGGTAAAAACGTTGATTCTCTTTACTACCAGAGAGGAAGGAAAGCGTTGACAGCGGCCACATGTGATCATTAACTTAACATTATTGCTTTCACAGTTTCACTACACACGAGAAGCAGTTCGCACATTTTATACAAACCCACGTTCAGCCACGTGGCTCGGTTTTTGGAGCAGTGTAGAAAAATGCCTTTCCGACAACTCATTCGTGGCCAAATTTAACGTTGATGGGTCCCAGTGCAAAATATCTCTTAGGGACCCTTCTATTTTTGTATTTAACTATTATTTCCCCCCCAAATCAAAAGGAAATATTCATAAAATTATTATGTTTAATTTAACGTAAAGTCCTTTATGGATCAATAATCTATCTCTATATAACATAATAAATCCTCAAACACGGGGGAAAAAAACGTTGAAAATACAAAATATTTTTAAGACATGTTTTTCAGGCGTGGACCTAAAACTTGGGTTCCTGGGCAGCTGTACTGCTTTAAGTACTGCCCTGAACTCATTACATTATACAATACACCCACACCCACATCTGTATATATGTATATGTATATGTATATGTATGTGTGTGTAAACATACGTGTTAAATTAAAGAATGCTATGACGCAAATATGTAATAAAGGTGATCTAACCGCTTACGTCACTGACCACACACACAAAGTATGTTGTATATTCATTACTTTTAATGCCTTTTAAAAATAACTCCGGTTTTAATAAGCCAATTTATTTTTCACGCCGATATTTCAGAAGACCAATCGTCTTTTTGATTTAAAATGTATCTAAATTTCTACATTACTTCCTTCTCGTCTCAAAGTAGCAGTAGTAGTAGTATAAAGAGAGCACCAGCCGGATTAACACGTTTTAAGGGATTTGCTTCAACGTGTTAAAGCATATTTACGAAAAGAATTCTTTCCCAAAGAGATTAACTCATTCAAAGCCGTTTTTAGTCGGTCTCAACTCGTGAAACCCAATTAAAGTGTTTACTTCATTTTCACTCACGGTCTCGAATAAAATTGAATAAAAAAACGGTTCCTAGTGTTGCCAACTCAAAGAATATTGCCAAAAAGTGCTAACTTTTTTCAAATATAGCCAAAGATGGCCAAAAAGACACTAAAGAAAATGATTTTAAATAGCCAGAAGATGGCTGAAATGTTTAAGCGCGAACGCGCTAACTTAGCGCTTTTTGCACTGCCAAAACAAGAAACGCGCTGAATCTAGCTCGAAACGCGCTAAATCGGCAACACTGGTCCCTACTGACGGTCCACGCGTGCTGCAAACCCCTCCCCTTCTCTCCTTTTCAATACGTCTGGGTATCCAGTATATCTGTCTCGAGTGTGATGGTAAATCAATCTATATATTTGTGTAGTAGTACATCTCGATGGATTTGTCTAAAGTGTAATAGAAAATCAATTAGAAACTGTCAACATAGGTTTCTTCCGTTTTTAAGTCGGTCTGTCTGGCTATCTATGCCTGTGTATCACGCGTACAGGCCGTACAATGGTGCTAGCTATAAGGCCGACAATTTCAACATGTATTCCGTATTACAGTATCGCTCATAAATAAGTACACCCCTATCACTTTTTAATAGAAAGTTAATTGTCTTCTAAACCAAACATAGCGGGATTTTATTATTTCTAGTGGAACATTACATAATAAAAACGGATATTATCAGGTATTATTTATGACCGAACTCTACAGCATTGAAATTCTGTTGCATAAAATATCAATGTTGCCGTCCAAAGATGAGTACACCACTACGTAGAAAAACATTTTTTTTTTAAATTCCCACCCAAATAGGTTTTTAATGAGGGTTCATGCTAAATTGATCCCTTAGTTTGTGTCCGGCAGTATTCACGCTTGTTTGTTTTTTTGGAAAATTCAGACTTTTTTTAGTGATCACTACCCAACAAAAGGCAATAGAAGTAACTTATTCCTTGATCACCGTTTTTTCCCAATTTTTTACTTGATCACCTCCAACACGGCATGCTGCCAAAAGACGTTGGTCACCTGAAGGTTTCTATTAAGTGACTAACCAGATCTCTTTGTATATTTGCGTAGTAAAAGATATATATATATATGTGTGTGTGTGTGTGTGTGTGTGTGTGTGTGTGTATAATTCTTTTTGCAGAATGGTTGCGTGTGCACAACGAGGATGCTTATGTGATTATAAATCTTCAATTTCTTAGTTCTGTTCACGGGTTTCACGGATCGAAGTGGCTGGAATGAAAAACTATAATTTCCAGTGATTTACCACATGGGCCTAGCTGAGGAGGGTGCGAGTTTAGATCGTCCCCGGGCCCCCCAATGAAGGGTTGCAAGAAAGCTTTATGAATAGTAATTCACCTACTGCGTTTCTACTGATATTATACAATGACAAATCTCACTAAATGTTTGAGGGGGCCCCTCAAGGAGCCAAGCCCCCCACCCCCACCCAGATCACCAACTGATTTCCCAACTTGTCTGGAAAATGAAAGAAAACGTTAACAACGCTTCATATATACCAATCTGGGCCGGATTATACTATAAGGCTGGATAAGCTTAACCCTAGGGACCCGTAGCTAAAAGGGGCCCGGAAAAATTCTGGTATATTCGTATTTTTCTTAATTTTATTTTTGACAGGACCATAGCCGGATTAGCCTATAAGCAAACTACGCTACGGCGTAGGGCCCAAGACATTGAAGGGGCCCTAAAATAAATAGCAATTTAGAAATGTATCACTACTACTACAGGGAAAATGAATTAAACAATAAAACTGTCAAAATAAGAACATTCCCTGATGTGAAGTCTGAGCGCTCACTATAATTAAGATATTGTTAATAATATCTTAAAACTTAATAAAAATGTCCTAACAAATATCTCTTTAAAAAATGGGATAAATATATTACACATTAGCACAACAATCTACTTTATTCAGACGATTGACAGAGTGCATTACTTAAAATTACATACGAAACGGGGGTGGTGTTCAAGATGAGGGGCCCCCTATTGCTAATAGCCTAGGGGCTCTGGTATAGGTTAATCAGGCCCCGATGCCAGTACATAAGACGGACATTTAATTGTTTTTTAAATGCAAATAATACACTGTGTCCAATGCGCTGGTAGTATGTCTAGGGGGCCGTCTACTGGAGATCGATATGGACAGAGGCTTGGATGAGTGGCCGTGAGCGATAGTCCTGCAAATACCACTGTATTATAACATATTTAACATACCTATCTATTGCTTATAAATACCTGTCTGAAAAGGGCTGATTAAGCATATGCTGATCCCTGTCAAGATTGACAATGAGTGTAACAGCTTTTTTTTACAGTTATTTCTACTCAGTAGTTATGGGAGAGTAGTTTACCTAAATGCTCACTCAACTAGTGTGGTATGCAATAGACAAAACGTTTTTGTCAGGATATCTGGCAATGGGGTGTAGGGATTCATGAGTTTCCCAATGGCATTACTGCTAAAGTGAATACGAACTCTGTTCACCGATTTTGTTTTCCGTGTCAATATAACCGTAACGTCACTCCGGACTCCCATGAAAAATGGTTGATTATTGAATTTCTAAATTCTGTAAATACACTGGGCTTTTTGTGGTTCCTTGGTGATAAGTGTTATTTTCTAATTGATTATGTCTAAAAAGTATTGAAAATGTCAATTATTCGCTTCAAACTCTGCTTTTGTGACCAGGACAGTGAGAACGGGCGAATTTGCACATTTGTAATGACATAAAGTAAGAAAAACAATTACATATAAACAGCCATTTTCCATACTTTTTTTTATACATAATCAATCAGAAAATAACACTCACTACCCAGGAAAGAAAATCGCATTGCACAGTTAACCATACTTTGAAAATCTATTTCTAATTTCTGCTGAGACGGATATTTTGTGTGTGTGTGTGTGTGTGTGTGTGTCCACACGCGCCCCTGTATATCGCTGTATCATTTATTGCGTGTGGTCGGTTCGAAAGATGCATCTTCTTTTTTTGAAATCTCCCGGTCTATGGTTTCTGTTTGTTTTGAATAGCATTGCTTCTGCGTGGATGTACAGCTCTCCTCCGTACGTTATCTTGTGAGTAGCAGTACGAGGATTCGCTCAGAGGTGCTAATTAACGTGTACACGTATTATTACGCGTCTGTGTGTATGCGTTAAATATAACTAGTCTAAGTCTAGTCTGGTGATTATGGCATTTGTTTTGCTTATCTGCTTATAAAAATGTACACATTGCGCATGTTTCTGTTTGAAGTGGCAGACTTGTGTTTACGAACAATTGAATTGTGCAATCACTCGTTTTCTGTGTTTTGATCTTTTCGTCTGAACGACGTAGAAAGCTTTGTTTTATATTCTATTTTTCTCATTATTTTCCAGTCAAGCTAAAAGTCTGTTTCGCTATCTGACTACGTATCCATTCTCCTGATTATTGATTTCATGGAAATATTTGAGTCCTTTCACATCTCCTTCAGCCAATGTATGTGTATTTCACTTTGTTCGTCTCTCTATCTATACAACTTCCAAACCAACTAGTACATCATTGATCTTTATTATTATTGTTGGATGAAGTATTGTAACACGCCACTTTTTAAAAAAAATATATTTGACTAGTTTTTACCTTCATTCTAATATAATGCATATAAAACAACTAAAATTAGGATGAAGTTAAAAACTAATCAAATTTAATAAAAAGTAGTACACTATTATTAATCTTTTGGCTATTGTTTACTTCATCTCGATTTTTTTTGTTTTTATCGCAACTAAACTTTCTTTTCGGCAGTGAGTGAATACATTAACAGCGCAGATCGGAATAAAGAATGAGTTCCCGGTGAGAATCGAACTCGCGGCCCTGTATGCCGGAGGGTTGCTCGGTTAACGTCCGACCGCTCTTACCGCTGAGCTACGGGAACTAGTGACAAGCCAAATCAAACCTTTAAACTCATTACCTATCCAGATCTCTTCTGTGATTGGTTTGTTATTAACTAGTAATTCAAAGTTCAGTATCGGTAATCCAATTTATTTATTTTATTGGATGAAATATTGTAAATCATTATTGTTTTGCCATTATTTACCTTCATCTTAATTTTTGTTGCTTTTTATCGCAATTAAACTCTCTTGTCCTATAAAGTCTACAACGGTATTGAATCCTTGGCTGTAAGTAAGACGCACGCTGGTCACACCGAATCGAGAATCTTTACAAAGACAATGAAATTGTTGCTGTTCATCCAGGTCCGGCCTGTCTATTGGGCGAACCTAGCCGGTCACCTAGGACGAAAAAACCCTAGTCCTTTTCTTGTCCTATAACGTCTACAGCGGTATGAATCTTTGGCTGTAAGGTAGACGTTCGTTCGTCACACCGAATCAAGAATTCCGCACTTACACACATTTTAAATCTCGCCAGAAACCCTCTCCTCAGACGTGGATGCATCAGTTAAAAATTAAGAGAATCTAATGTGATACGTGTAAAAAAAAAATTAAAAAAATAAAAAAAAATAAAAAAAAACTTGTCTTGTGTATGAACAAGAGATATGTCTGGATTCAATGGATGTACATATTGTCCACACATGTGGAGCTGGGAGAATGAGAATGCCATGAACATATTTATCTGCGCATGGTACCGGTTTCGAAATTTGAAACCCGGTCTTACCAGTCGAAACTCTCGACCTGTTAACAAGGCGTTAACTCGTTGACATATTTGTCTGCATTCTTGATTGACCACACGCACGTGCGTGTGTGTGCACACACAGGTATTTACTTAGCTTGGCTTAGTCTGGCACAAGGCCACTAACGTGGGGCATCTGGGGACCTGTAAGAGTATCTTTCCAACCAATACTCCAATAGATGTGTGTGCATTTGAAAGATATACAGACGCACCCGTTATAACGCGGGTGATGGTGTCTAAGAAAGCCAAATAGCGTTATAACCGAGCCACAATAACCAGTTGCCAATTTGGCTATTTTGTCGTAAGATCCGTCCATTTGGGAGCCAGATTAATATATTGGGGTCCACCATCCACCCGCATTATAACGCGATCGTGCTATTACGCACCACGTTATAACAGGCGGGGGCTGTATTTACAAAGCTTAATCTGGGGCTATCCAACATTTTTGTACCCAGTGAGGATCGAACTCATGGTACTAACACGTGCGTGACACCTAAACTAATCTATACATATAAAAGGCATGCAAATGAGTGGTTGTATGTTTGAATGTTTCCTGTCGTGTCCGCTACCTGACACATCCCAAAACTTCATAATGGACTGCTCCACATGAGATACATTGTACAGCAATGAATCGAGGTCGAAGTGGTTTGAAATGTAATCGTCTGTTTTCATGCGTAATAATGTTTCACGTCATCATAACAAGTGGTAAATGCTAAGTATTTTGAAGTTTTGGAGAATATATAATCAGATTTATATTTGAAAAATTATATTCTAAAAATTAAAATTAAAAACATGGAGCATGAACAAAGGTTATAGAGGATTTTTTAAAACGTTTGTTAAAGAATAGTGGACTTTTCATGTTTTTGTGTTTCTAAATGGTCAGTTATTGTGTGTGCGGTTATTTTTGAATGAAGGAATTATGTGTTTAATAATATTCAGTAATAGATTGATTTATTAAGGATCAATTTCCTAATAAAATGGCTTTATTCTCCTTAGTGCCGATCCATACTTAAATAACCCCGTCATATTTGACGGGTATCCATGCTAGTTAAAAATATAATACACAACAGAGATGAGAATTTTATTAGCGAAGTAAATAAATCGAAGACTAAAAGTATAAACCTTTTATAAAAACACTTTAAATTATAATAAGCCCAAATTAACCATTAAATTGTTGTATAATAAAAGATGCTAGACATTCTATAAAACACCCAGGGATTTTAATTGAATGCCTATGTATATAAGTTCAGAATGAAATGCTAAATAGATTCTAGACGTTCTACAGAATATCTAGGTATTCTTATAGAGTGTCAAAGAAACACACAATGCCGGTGACAACTGTATAACTAAAACTGCCTCTGTCTACGATTTTGAAAACAAGATTCGCACGAAGTTACATCATTAAATATGGTTTGGGGGTTTATTCACGTGACCATGCTGTCGCAAAGATGTGTTGTTCGAAAAATCTATCCTTTTCGCTATTCTCTAGTCATTTATTTTTCTCTCCTTTAATTAAGCTTAAGAATATAATTGGTAGAATGCCTTCTTAAATCTGTTTGTTTCAGCAACGTAAGATAATTGCTTTATTACAATCAGGTTTTCTAAAAAGCCGTTTTCGATTATGAAATAACACTGAATATTAACCTGTGTGTGTTGTTAATGTGTATGTGTATACGTGTGTGTGTATTTGTATGTGCGTGCAAACAAATGCATTTGTGTGTATGTGCGTGCAAGCACTTTTCTTCATGCGGCCGAGATGCTGGCCTTGACCTGATTGGTCGATAGAGATCATCGCGTGTTCTGATTGGTTCATGCGGACCTAACCCACTCAGACGTAAGTAAACCCGCTCCACGTTATATAGCATGACGGTAAATATAAATAAATAAAAAAAACGAGCGTACTTCTAGTCTTCTTTTTAGAATTCACGAATTTAAATATTATTTGACGATTTTAGAAGCAATATAGATAGAAGCACCGTGATATGTTCTTTCATACGTCATACTGCAAATATCATTTTTTTAAATTATTATTTTGAGAAGTTGCAGTAATATGTCGCTTAGTGCTATCTCGTTTAGCGTTGATTCACTATAGCGCTCTTTTTCAAATATTTATTTTGTAAATTTAGTTATGTTGAATTTCTGAAATGAATAATGATAAAAGACAGCACCACGGACTGTCTCTGAAATAACTGTACTGTACACTTTGGTTAATGTAACATGTGTCAGAGGCAGTTCCGGATTGTCGAACTTACTGTTTTCCAAAATTTGTGGATGGCGGCTTTTTAGGGTATCTTCCCCCCAGAAAATCTTGAAAATTATGAATTCAAGATTGGCTAAAATTGTGTTTCAGGGCATATCAGCTACTGAACTTAAGATAAATAAAACAAGTCTCCGGGAAAATTCTAAGGGTCTTGAAGGTTGTCATGTGTTGAGACGAAAAGATTTAAAACTCGGAAGACGCTCAGAAAACAGTATAAATATTTTCGGAAAAAATTTTCCGAAAATTTGTATTTATACTGTTTTCTGGATCCGCTATGTGTGAATGAAAATAAACACGTGCACATTGCACCGATGTATATCGACACCTAGTGATTTTTTTCCAGCTCCGGAAAGTAGCTACTAGATGAGATAAACAGTACTAATTCATTCCATCGTGTTGAGGCTCAACAGCGACATCATATAGTAACATGATTGCTGGTAAAATCTCTAGTTGTGCTATGTTATGATGACCCTGTATAGCGCTGTTTCGTTTAACGATGTATTTCTTAGGAACGTAGATCGCTAACCGAGGTAGTGTATGAAATCTAATGACAACTACGTCAAAAGTAGAAAATAAAACATATTTTCTCAAGTCCAGATATTTAACAAAAATATAAAAACGTAATAATATCTCTTTTAAAAGAAGTGAGCGTGTAAACATGGGGGCCAGTGGAGTGTTTGGTCATGTGATCACACTGCTCTAAATAACTACGAGATGGGAAATCAATTGTTCCACTTGTATAATTAATATCGATTATTGTATTAATTAATAGATTATTAACAACTGATTGATTTCAACGGTATCGAAAAAGAGTTATATATTGTGAGAGATTGGGCTCAATCGAATTCTGTAATATGATCCACCGTGAAGCACAACCAGACAGGGGG
>VCCN01001573.1:454829-469985 GCA_006491835.1 Architeuthis dux
ATAAGCCTTTATGCATTTCGCCGTTGCAAGCAGCGTCATCAGGAGAGGTTTGAACATTGCATAAAAGTGCCGGTACAGCCTTCCATGTTGGGATAGCCGAATGAAGTGTTTTGTAGGTGTTATATATATATAAGATCTAACTATCACTAACTAGCTCTCTAGTATGCTGACCCTGACAAATATCTGTGGATTCCAGAAATACGGTGTTTCCACTTATGTAATGAAATACGCATTGTCCTACACTTATAACGATAACTAATTCACCCCAGCCGTCAACAATGACGGCAGTATTTAAATAATTTTGCAATTGCAAAGTGCTTTAAAACAATATCAAAAACATTATGTTGCTCTGCATTTTCTTGTCTATGATCAACCAGATTTGTTACGCATTTGCAAATAAATTAAATAAGTAAGGGAGACTACTTTATAATTAGCCTTTAATGATTATATCCCTTGAGAAATGGTATAGGCTATATTTTTTGTCTATCACGTGGCGTATTATATAAGTAGATTAGAATATCTTCCCATTCGATGGAACATTACATTGGTGTCAATTGATTTGTTACATATGTATCTCTGACCCTCGTATATGTGTGGGTCAGAGCCAATGTATGCCGGTGTGAGCACTGCGGGCTGGGCATTGCGAAATATTTACTATCTCGTGATATGGTAAACTTGGCATAGTTCCAAGAGACTGCAGACTCAATCTTCCGGTAAAGGTGTCCTCATTACAACCGACTTCCCTCTACTCAGGCTAGGAAGGGTATTTAACCACCTCCCCACGAGGGCGGAAGGCCCTTCCATTGAACTTCGGTCGGGTTGTTGACCTTTGCGATCGCTCCAATGTGGGTGAATCGGGTGTGCTAGTCTGCGTTCGCGTTCACCTTATTCTGAACTAGCTTTCCAGGGAAGTATCAATATCCTCATGGCATTTATCTCGGTGACATAGACTTGGGATTTTCCCCACTCAGGTCTCTAGTCGTGGGGATCTGGGATCCCCCCCCTGCCTGCACTTTCGCGTGCAGGACCCCACCCTAAACCGACCTTGTGTCAAATTTGCCGTCGTGGGGAGGCAGATAAATAACACTAGTTTGGCCAAGAGCAAAAATTGCCTGGTCCCCATGAACAAAGTTACGAGGGCATCGGGGCGAGCCCGCCCACTCGTTTAGTGTAATAGGGATGTGCTGCCGCTGCATAATTTACTTTGCTGAAGCCACAGGACGAATCCTGGGGCTTGGAAGATTGTCTTGCGTCAATCTTCCAGGAGAGATGTCTTGGTGTTCTCAAGCAAGAGGTCACCCATTTTAGTATTGATTTAATTTCAGTGATCAAAAAAGATATTTACTAAGCTTAAATCCAAATAGTATTAGAAATATTGAGTAGCGTCAAATTCAAGTTCTGGGGTCTTCCAGGGCGTTCTTTGTCCTTGAGTTCAAAATCTCCTTTTTTAAACTTCGCAAACCATTCCCAAGACGTGCTTGCACCTACTGCATCAATACCATAAACTCCAGTGATCCATTGCCTAGCTTCCTTTGCTATTTTCCTAGATTAAACACGAACAGTAAACAGTGCGGAATGTGAATCAGCCATGATTTTCATGCGAATAAAGTGAATGAAATAAGTAAGCTTCAAACACAGTTCTAAGATATCCCTAACATTGTGCAAAATATGTCACTGGGAATATTTGCATCAGCCTCATGCGCGTGTGTGTGTGTGGCCTACTTAGTGGTTAAAATAGCTGCGTATTACCCTCATACTTCCTTACAAGAGATCGATGTTCAAGACTAGGTAAATGCCAGGATTTTAAATGCTGGATTTCAGGGCAAGAAGACCCCCCCACACACACACACACACACTTGGAAGACAGACACAATCTTCCTAGTCTATTTTGGCCTGATGCCGACCTACGCTTAGTAAATAATCCATGCTTAGTAAATATCTATCCCGTTTCAAAAAAGAAAGACAACAAAAATGGTGGCAAAGTGCTGACGTCTGGTCCCGCTGTCTTGTAAAAATACATGGGGCGAAATCACGCTTTTTTTCCTTCTTTCTGCTCCGATTCTTTTATTATTTCGACTGCAATTGCACAGCGGAGCCGGAAGTACGCCGATGACATCAGACTTTGCAGCTCTATTGCATTCACAGCTGTGCAGTGCTTTGCGAGCTAGTTTTCCAACTCTTTTTTATGTGTTCATTCCTCAATGAACTTTGTCCAGTTCTCTATCTATATACCATATCCCGCCAGGGCTTGAGCGATCGTGACACTCCACATCTGTGAACTGTGCATTACCATGATGGTTCTGAGGAGGGGTAGTGAAGTAGTTTCCAGTTACCCACTCCACGGTGTTTTTATTTTTTATTTTTTTTAGACACTATATTTTGAATTCAGTTATCCTTCTCCTAGACTAGTTGTCTCCCAAGGCTAGAGAGTTCAATCTGCTATTTTACCCGTTGCTGGGGAGAGAAGAGGTGGATTCATACCTTTCCCGAGAGTATTAGTGCGAAGTGAACGTAAACAGCCTGAGCCAGAGTTTGAACTCGGCTCTGCACCTTGAACCTAATATTTAAAAATAATGCCCCCCTCACTTTCAGACCCTACCAGTACTTCTAAGTTCAGACTTACTTTCGATTTTATCTTCGTGGCCGATCAACTCGGCCCTGACCCTCATCCACACCTGATTGTTCTAGAAACATCTGTTGCAGATAAAACTGCGCCAGATGTAAGATAATTCGTCGCACGTGGAATCCTGGTTAAACGAATCTTTGAGCAATGCATAGATTTTTTTTCCCGAATACTTTATACGTACGTACGCACGCACGCACGCATGTGCATATGCATATGTCTGTGTGTGTGTGTGTGTGTATGAGTGTGTGCACGCATGTATATGTGTTTTATGCGTGTGCGCAGATACATACTTAAAGACACACTCTCTTTCGTCTTCTGCCTGTCTCTTTCTCTCTGGTTGTCTTTCTCCACATTGTTCCCCAAAGAAAATAATCATCTGTCATGTTTATTCATTTTCATACATGAACAAGTTTGCTTAGTCACTCAATAGAAATCGTCATGTTACCAACATCTTTTGGCGGCATGCCGTGTTGGGGGTGATCAATTAAAAAATAGCGGTGACGAATGAATAAGTTACTTCTCTCGAATTTTCAAAAAACAAGTGGGCACAACCTAGGGATCAATTTAGCATAAACTTACATTGTATATGAACCCCCAATAAAAAAAACATTTGGGGTTGTTAAATAAACAAAACAACCGTTTTTTCTAAACATTATAAAGAGTAAAGTGAAATTTTCAGCCCTTGAGCTCCATTGGTGTGGCCTTTACGCATGATACATAGTCAGCCAGCAATAAACCAGTGTTGTTTACCCAGCAATAAATCAGTGTTGTGCGTAGCAGTGATTAATAGGCAGGTACAAACGAATCGAGAAAGATAGGTATAAATGGATAAAGATCGATATGAATAGACTGAGAGAGAGATAGATACAATTTCTAGACATAATAAGGAGTAAATGTTGAAATTTTCAGCCCTCTAGCTCCAAACCTATTATGACAGTTTTGGTTGACAATTTCTAATAGATAAAGGTATTTACTCTAAAGCAATTTATTCCACACCGATTTCGAACTTTCGTATCAACGTCCTTGTGTTTACTCAATTGTGTTGATATTCAGTTGACCTTAATTCTGACGGAATCTCTGTTGACAGTTGATTCTGTCAACATATGATATGTTTTGAAAATTATTTGACCAAAGAAAAAGCTTTATTGATTGAAATTTTGTAGGTCAAGTACGTACGTTAACCTCGATTATTCTTCGATTTAGAATGTAACCCTGGGACATATTTCAAAGTAGCCATTTTGTGTACGCCGCAAGAGCTTAACATTAAAACATTGATTCATTGGTAATATGATCTTTTATTAGATGAAGCATTGTCAACAATTAATGTTTCTACTGGTATTTCTTTCATCTCAATTTGAGTACATACACTTTGAGTTTGATCTGTGAATTGTGCTAAATTGTAGATGTTGTTTGTATTTGTGTACATTTGAATATGTTTTTATGATGCCTAAAGAGGCATAATAATCTGATGAACCAAAGCATTTTGACCAGCGACATGTGGCTAGAATGGCAGTTACTATCTCGTAACAATGGCGCATGTCATGATCAAAGGTATAAAAGCAGTTAAGCCGGCCTCGAATATTTCATTTTAATGTGTTGAATACTGCAGTTATGGGCAAAAAGAAAGATTTGATCGACTTTGATAAAGGCCAAATTGTTATGGCCAGAAGACGAGGTCAGATCATTTCCGAAACGGCAAATTAAGTAGCTTCAGTACCAAAATAATCAAATAACATAAAATTCATCATCAGACAAAATGTGTATGGTCTTGGGACCAAATTAAGTAACTTCAGTACCAAAATAATCAAATAACTTAAAATCCATTATCATACCAAATTTGTATGGTCTTGGGACCAAATTAAGTACCAAATTCAGTACCAAAATAATTAAATAACTTAGAATCCATCATCAGGCTAAGCTTGCAGGGAAAATGGATTAAAATACATATTTTTAATCTATTATCCATGTATATTTATGTTGTATCATATCATTCGTATGTAAGGGATTGTTCTGTTGGAAAAGAGTTACCTTCAGTACCAAATCTTTATTAACGAACCAAATAGCTTTGTTCAGTATCAAATATGCCCAATTTTGGTCTTGAAAAATACTAAATGGCAAGGGCGGTACTTTTTATCCCTGCCATTCCCTGCCACTTCTTAATACTACTAGTTCTCAAACTTTTTAGTTTTTGCATCGAAATATTTCATTAACATGTGGTAGGAATAGTTTTTTGTATCGAAATATTTCATTAACATGTGGCAAGAATAGAAACTACTGCCGAAATGGCAACCCTGGTATAAACCTGAAGACAAGAGTCCGAAAAATAAACGAACTAGCGCTCACTCCCACTCCAACTTCAAATAACGGTAGGGAAATGTTAATTTTATAGACGTATTTATTTATTAGAATGAAATAAGCCCTTGCGTACTTCTAACAAAAATTGTCGAAGAAATGTAAGACTTGTCAGTTGGGACCAGTCGGCAAGAGAGTGGCCTAACAATCACTTGACGGGGATTTCAAATCACTGAAATTGCTAATTTTATTTATCGGTTTGATTTAACGTGCTGCAACAGACAAACAGTGAAGAGTTTATTCCCCTGAATTAGGTGAGGATTGTTGTTGTTACGGTAGAAAAGTCAACTCCAGACTTGTACTGTAGTTTGACAAACATAAACGAACTAGTGCTCACTCTCACTCCAACGCACCGAAAAGCCACCTGCTTTGTTCTCTCTCGCCCTATTTTACCCCCCGCCCCCCAAACCACCAGCAATGGTCATCACCCAGTCATCAACCTCCTCCACCGCCTGCAAGCAATTACCTGCTCACTACCAGTGGACCAAAGTAGCACTGGGGTCGTTCCATTGTCCTCAGATGTAAATAATAGCAGACATTAACCCCCAAGATTATCTGTGGAATTGGCAGGTCTAGACAGTTCAACACAATTGAAGTGAAAGTGAAAAACAAACTAAAAGATAAACAGGTCTGGTTAATCATTCAATAGAGACCGTCACGTAACCAACGTCTTTGGGAGCGTGCTGTGTTGGGGGTGAGCAATTAAGAAATTGGAAAAAAAAGAGGTGATCAATGAATAAATTACTTCTCTCGCTTTTTGTTGGGCAGTGATCACTAAAAAACAGTCTAACACTGCCGGACACAAATTAAGGGACCAATTTAGCATAAGCTTACATTGTAAATTGAAGAAAAAAAAACAAAAAGACCGTTTTTCTAGACATAATAAAGAGTAATTGTTTAAATTTTCAGCCCTCTAGCACCATTGGTGCGAGCTGTACATATGATACATATATAGCCAGCCAGCAGTGTTGCCAACTCAAAAAATATTTTCGCGCTAATTTGACTGCCAAAAATGGCCAAAAACCACCAAAAGGACGCTAAAAATAGTCAGAAAATGGCCAAAATGTTTTAGGCGAAAACACGCTAATTTAGCGCTTTTTGCAATGCCAAAACGAGAAACCAGCTAAATCTAGCGCGAAACGCGCTAAATTGGCAACACTGCCAGCCAGTCAGACAGACCAACTTAAAAACTGAAGAAACCTATGTTGACAGTTTTGGTTGACGGTTTCTAACACACACACACACACACACACACACACACACACACACACACATGCCCAAGGTCTACCATAGGCACGACACATGACACGATTCTTAAGCAAGTGTTTTAATGTCGGGTCACAAGTCATTGAATGAGAATGCTTGTAAACACGAAGGAAGGATCACACAGTCGTGATGACATTTAAGTTATAGACTAGATACAATAAACTCCCTCATTAAGACTGAAACAGTACAGTTTACCCCGCTATCCGAAAGAATAGAAACTTTTCGTAAGCCGGAAGGGTGTCAAGCGAAGAAGCAATTAACATTTGTAGGGAGGAAACATTCGGGCGTTCCCACACCCAAAAATGGTGATGATGGTATGTTAAACTGAGTCGTTAGAGGTTGGGGTGTGCGGCACAGGCGACCGGGGCGTAGGTGAGAGAGGAAGAGGGTTACGCTGCCTCTATAACGGCTTGCTGCAAAACAAATTAACATTTATATGTGGGATAATATTCGAGCGTTCCTACATCCCAAAATGGTGATGATGTTATGTTAGGCTGAGTCGTTAGAGGTTGGGTGTGCGGTACAGGAGACTGGGTTGTAGGGAGAGAGGAAGATGGCTGCGCTGCCTCTATAATGGTTCACTGCAAAACAAACGCTATTTTTGCTTTTTGCTTCTTTTTGTAAGAGTGAAAAAATAGTTTCGGGAAGTGTGTGTGGGAGGGGGTACCTGTGCCACTGTTGGAACGGTAGTAATTTACTAAGCTAATCTGAAAGTCCAACACAAGTATAGAGCATTCCGTAAGAATCGAACTCACAACGGTCTGCGAGATTAACTTGCTAATATTTGCTCTATAGCGAGACATCTAGTGGAAATGACGTCTAGACCAGTTCCCAACCTTTTCGAGTCATTGCCCACTTTGGTCAATAAGATTACTGGTTTGGTCAATTTGCTCAAAGAATAATTTCAAATAATAACTTTATTTTATGTATAATTAGACAGCTTCATACTAAGAATTAGTTTAATTTTATAATTGTACAGTTGCTGCTGTGTATTTGTTACACAAAGAAAGCAAGCGAAAATAAAACACATCATTTGAAATTCCAATTTCTTACAAATAAAATAAGAATTCTGCTATCGTAACTGATATACACATCAATGTGATCTCTGTATTTTTGCTACTAGTTCTTCGCTTTGTGGGTCTATTAGTGAGAGAACACATCTGAAATCATTCTCAACTTAGAGATTATTTCGAGCCTAGATAGAAGTGCAGAAAACCCTATCTCTAGACTGGACTTTTATTTTTACCTAATAGCCGTATCCAGCCTTAGACTACCCAAATCCCCCTGGTTGGGAACCACTGGTCTAGACCAATGTTTCTTAATCAGGGGGCACGCCCCCACCCCTACCCAGTCGGACGTGAGTAATTTAGAGAGGGGCACGAGCCTGCAGAAGAAAAGAAGAATTTCTCTAATTATTTTTGGAATTCTCTGAACAATGTTTACATTGTATCGTAATGAACCTAATATTTTTTTCCCCGAATATTTGCAGTTCCCATTTCAGACTGTTTGGTTGGAGATGTGAGGGCGGGGCGTGGAGGCAATGTCCAACTACTAAAGTGGGAATGGTGCTAAAAAGGTTAAGAACCACTTGTCTAGACAGTATATAGCAATTGAAGTGAGAGAAAAAACATAAACACAATACACACGTTCTCCCAGAGGCACACGACACGAC
Source organism: Architeuthis dux (assembly GCA_006491835.1). NCBI lineage: Eukaryota > Metazoa > Mollusca > Cephalopoda > Oegopsida > Architeuthidae > Architeuthis > Architeuthis dux. The sequence goes on from VCCN01001573.1 coordinate 462,746, forward strand.
TCTTAAACAAATACCAATGTCGAGTCACAAGTCACTGAATGACAATGCTTGTAAACACAAAGGAGGGATCACACTGTCGTGTTGACATTTAAGTTATACACTATAATAAACTCCCTCGTTACGAATAATACAGTCTCACTCAGTGTTGCCAACTAAAAAAATATTTTCGCGCTAGTTTGACTGCCAAAAAGCGGTAAATTCTTTAAAATAGCCAGAAACCGCTAAAAATGGTCGAAAATAGCCAGAAAATGGCCCAAAACGACCAAAATGTTTTAGGCAAAAACGCGCTGATCTCAAAACGTATTGGGCACCTCTTTCCTTTGGCCGAGAGGGGGGGAGAGTGGAACTTGGGCACAACACTTCCTCCATACTAAGCGCCTAGGCATAGCAGCTCAGGCCCTGGTGCTGCCAAGACGAAAACAAAAGGTTTAGTACAAGTGTGGGCAGTGTTGCTAACTCAAAGAATATTTTCGCGCTAGTTTGACTGCCAAAAAGCGCTAAATTTGTAAAAAGAAGAGTCAAAAGGCTCTTAAAATGGCCAAAATGTTTAAGCGTAAACGCGCTAATTCTGCACTGCCAAAACAAGAAACGTGCTGAATCTAGCGATAAATCGGCAACATTGAGTGTGGGGGTACCCGGTGAGGATCGAACTCACTACAGTATTAATTGTCTGCAAGACTAGCTCGTTAACCATTGCCCCCACCCGGGTGAAGTACCGTAGATATTTACCAAGTTTAACTCATCTTAGCTTATTACTGAAACCTTACCTAAAACTACCCTGCTATGAGAGTAGATATCTCCGTTGACATTCGGTACATTTAGAGATCACTTGCAATTAAGTCTTTAATTAAGAAGTGGTGGATTAGTCAGGTGCCAAAAACCTGTTGAAGATTTAACGAGAGAGACAGACGAGAAAAGAGAATAATATTTCGTTGCAGCAAACGCGGTGCTCCACCAATTAAAACGAGGCCTCGTGTCTTCAATTCGCCGGTCTGCTTGCCTAATCACTGAGCCAACTCTAAACTGGAGAAGAGTGAAAGAAGAAGAGAGGCTTTGCGTGGGCTTCTGTTTATGTACGCTTTGTTATGTTTTATTTTTCTGTTGTTGTACTAGTCGACCTATCTACCTTAGTACGTACTTATTTATTTGTACACTGCCAGCAGTTGTCCACGCGTGTGAGTCTGTCTATAGTAAGTGTTAAGGCCATTTCGGTCTGTACTATACAATTGAATGATAGATAAACAAAACGTGTTTGCACCCAAAAATACGAAAGACAAAAGAGAGGTAAAAGAAGAGAAGAAAACCAAACCTTACCGTATACCTAGTTCCCAAAACCGAACCTTACCGTATATCTAGTTCACGAAATCACGACTCACCGTATACCTAGTTCCCCAAAACCTCACCTTACTGTATACCAAGTTCCCCCCAAACCTAACCTTACTGTCTATCTAGTTCCCCTAACCTTACTGTATACCTAGTTCCCCACCAAACCTAACCTTATTGTATACCTAGTTCCCCCCAAACCTAACATTACTGTATACCTAGTTCCCCCAAACCTAACCTTACTGTATACCTAGTTCCCCCCAAACCTAACCTTACTGTATACCTAGTCCCCCACCCTCCCAAAAAAAACCTTTACCGTATACCTAGTTTTCAAAACCCATTTCCATCACTTCCGTATATGAGGTTCCTGCCGTAGAGTGATGGTAACCTGGTTAGTCCAGTAAGATCATCACCGGGTTCCTAACTAATGTGGCCCTGTGCCAGACTAAGCCAAACTTCTATTGGGCGCCTGTTTGTCGAGCTATGGTTGACCAGCAATCCTAGTTGACCATCCGCTAGTGTGGTGAGTTCAGCACTCATGGAGCGCTCCATTAATGTGTCCTCGCGCCAGACTAGACTAATCATAGTATCTACATTTAGGTGTCATTATTATGCGTGGAACAAAACGTTTTGTTGCCTTCACAAAAGGGCGAAAAGCAAAAATAGCGTCCAGCAATTGTTTTTCAGCGAACCATTATAGAGTCAGCACGCACCCTCTCCCTCCTACACCCCAGTCTCCTGTACCTCCCGACCTCCGACGAGTCTAACATACCATCATCACCATCTTTTGGGGTTTGAGAACGCTTAAAAATTTTCCAATATAATTTAATGGTAATTGCTTCTTCGCTTTACGTCATTTTAAGCTTACGAAAGATTCTTACTTTCGAATAGCGGGGGGAACCTGTATTCATATTTAATAAACAAGCTTGATTTTTCGTTATAATTTCATTTCGCTCCTTTTAAGGACAGACACTATTCTATTATAAAAATAGTTTCAAAATCGATTAAATCGAAGTGTTGGAGTCGGAAAATCGAATTCGGCCTTCCCTTGTTGGGCGTTTTTGGGAGAAATAAAAGGAAAAATTGATTTAAAAAGACCTCAGCGAGATGAATGGAAACATGTTAAAAGGTTCATTATGAATACGAAACATCACCATCCAGATTGGCTTCGAGATTAAGTAGTCTTCATTATTAATTAGAAACCGTCAACCAAAACTGTCTACGTAGGTTTCTTCCGTTTTTAAGTTGGTCTTGCTGGCTATTTGTCACGCGTACATGCCGCACCAATGGAGCTAGAGGAATGAAAATTTCAACATTTACTCCTTATGTCTAGAAAAAAGATCTTTTTTGTTTTTTGACAATCGCCACCTAAAATTTTTGTTTTTTGTTTTTTCTTGGGTAGGTGGGCAATTTCCGATGTAAGTTTATGTTAAATTGGTCTCTTAGTCTGGCAGCACTCACACCTTTTTTTTTTTTTAAATCCAGACTATTTTAGTGATCACCACCCAACAAAGGGCGAGAGGAGTAGTTTATTCATTGATCACGCTTTTTTCCAATTTTTTAATTGATCACCCCCAATACGATACGCTGCCAAAACTTGACATGACGGTTTCTATTGAGTGACTAACCAGACGTGTTTTGACTAATTTTCTTAATCTTTTCGTTGCTTTTTATCGCAATGTTCTGGGTTGACCCAAACTTCAGCCATTAAAGTAAAAACCGTGAAATGGAAATAGAAAATCGAATTTAAAAGAGTTCAATAAAAAACAAAAACAATTAATTGGCCGCTTTTGATGATAAAGACGTTTAGACCGTAAATTCCGTCTTTTGAATCGACCAGAAACCTTTTTATAGAAGCATCTTTAAAATATGGGAGATTTTCTCAAATAAAACAGAAGAAAATGCTGTTTAAATAATCGCTAGGCTCTCATAACTCGGTAGATTTAGGTCGAGTCCAAGACAGATGACCGGCCCTGTCGGCTGATGCCTAGAATACGCCGTCTGCATCCCCTGCAGAGGGGTAAGACCCCCGCCCCCCCAAAAAACAGGCGCCACCTGGTTTTGCACCAAAGTTGCAAGACTCTATTTTAAAAAGAATAACCGTTCACCAAAGTCGCAAGACTCTAGTTTAAAAAAACAAAACTTTTCACCAAAGTCGCAAGACATTAATTAAAAAAAAACCTTTGACCAAAGTCGCAAGACTCTAGTTTTAAAAAAAACCCAACTTTTCACCAAAGTTGCAAAACTCTAATTAAAAAAATAAATAAATAACCGTTTACCCAAGTCGCAAGACAATATTTTGGGGATTTTAAACTGATTTCGGCATTAAATGACCCATCAAGGGCTGATATGCCGCTAAACAAATCAATCAATCAATCAATCCAGACAGATGATGATAATTGGAATGATGACTCGTTTCAAAATTATAGAAGGTATCTTTGTACACCTGTAGAAGGCTGTAGAATTAACCAGTCAAAACATTATGGTAACAACAAAGGCAACTAGCATTCCAAGGGAAATTATGAATTACCGCCACCCATATATGCTGTGTTGGGGGTGATCAATTAAAATGTTTGAAAAAGGGGTGATCAATGAATAAGTTACTTCTCTCGCCATTTGTTGGGCTGTGATCACTAAAAAAGGTCAATTTTCAACAAGCGGGCGCAAACTAGTGCCCAATTTAACATAAACTTACATTACATATTGACCCCCCCCCTCTAAAAAACCTATTTAGGTGGAATTTTTTTTTAAAAAGGAGCATTTTTCCTACTCATTGAGGGGAGCGTGAGCTTGTGCAACATTTCAAGTTTCTACTATACACGGATCGATAGATAGATAGATAGATAGATACATATAAATGTCAGAACACTGGAATAACCTAAAACCAGTGTTGTGGGTAGCAGTGATTAATACAGAGAATGAGTTTAAGAGCCGGAACAACAAATAATTACCTTAATCATCACCTATCCCGTAACCCAGTGCAGGGTCGTTGGGGCACCGCAGATGATTTCATCGTGGGTGTGTCAAGGGCTAGAGAGGATGACGAAGCCCATCCCTCTTCTGACTGGTTTGGAATCAGAGTTGTCCTTGACAGGCTGCCAACAAAGGCCACAGCGCCTAGTCTGTCCTACTGTTCACCCATTGTTGTGGGGGGGATATGGATTCATGCCTTTCCCAAGAGCATTAGTGCGAAGAAAACACAAACTATCTCAGCCAGAGTTTGAACTCGGTTTGCCGATTCCACTTTCAGTACCGTGAACCGTTCGGCCACTCCGCACCTCGAATAATGACTCGTCTCAAAATTATCGACGGTATCTTTGTACACCTGTAGCAGGCTGTAGAATTAACCGGTCAAAACGTTATGGTAACAACAAAAGCAACACAGGGAATCTGCTCAATAGTCCGAACTAATGTTTGAATTTCTCCCTTTCCAGCAATGTTCCCGGTCAATTATATGGACCACATCCCACAGAACGTAATGTATGTCCTTCTCCCCCAATATATGATCTGCCATGCCAGATTTTTCTACCTCTTTTTTGTATATGGATTTTTTTTTATTTTCCTTGTCCATTAACTGCGGCATATGGCGAAGAGTAATAGTTATCCATTGAAAGATAAAATTTTTTTTTTTTTAAAAGCCATTGTCCATCTTAAATAATCCATTGCAAGATAAAAGCCCTGATAAATAGAATGAAGGAGTTTACTCTTTTCAATCACAATAAAACAGAAATGTTATTGAAATTTCCGTCATCTGCAGTAAATGGGTTAACATCTATTTACATAATGAACAGTGTGATTTCTGTCTGTTTCTCTATCCGTAACAATTGACTCTCCCACTTAAAGGTAACAATTGGCTGATGAAATATCTCCTATCCACCATTTGAAACAATGGACTCTTCCACTGGAGTTCACTCAGTTCAGTAGTTTATTTTCTTTTAAAAATCGTCATAGATATTCAAATATTTCTTTCGCAGGTCTTAACCTGTATGACATATATTTTCTAAGGTACAAAGGATGAAAAAGCTATACAAGTGACTGCTAGGCCCTATCAGTTGATTTTAGTCGAGTCAATAACAGAGGAAGTGTTGTTTTCTTTTTTCTTTTTTTAATGCTTGAATGATGTCATTGCTGAGGGCACGTGCCCGGGCAAGTACGATGAGGGCTTCCATTGGGACACTTTTAGGGGAGTAGCAATTCTGGATATCTCTGCTATCTGAAGGAGGAGTTAGATTACATGAACCATTCCGCTTGTTCTCTCTCTCTCTCTTTCTCTTTCTCTCTCTTTTTCTCTTTCTCTTTCTCTCTCTCTTTCTCTCCCTTTCTCTCTTTCTCTGTCTCTTCCTTTCTCTCTCTTGGGATATTCAGCTACTTTTGCGTTGTCATTGCTTTTAATCTAGGTGTTGGTAGGCCGAGATATATTACTCTTTGTGCGCATCATGTCTATATGACTTCGCTAACCACTCCCAAATGATCTTTTGGGGTACTCATCCTGTGTGAAAGTCCAATGATAAAAGGCAAGACGAAGGTGTGGTAAGTCATTGTGATACCCAATACTTGATTACTTGGTTTCAACAAAAATAAATAGGCAAGTTACCCATAAAAGGTCGATTGTTCCTACACTCCGAATAGGCCTCTTAGAATATGTCTTGATACCGTCTATCGGGGTCAGAATATTCTTAATGGCCGCCATGCTGTAACCGATCGCACCGCAATTCCTATAATATAGAATATTTATGCATTAACCAAAATGTATATAAGGGATCAATCCCCCAAATAGCAAAAATATTGCTTTGGGTGGGGGTGAGACGAATGCAAATTATATATAATCAAAGAACTACTGACCCATAGAAGGTTGTACAAATATGTTTCGTCCTACTAGGACTAAGAATCCTAGTAGGATAAAGCATATTTGTACACCCTTCTATGGGTCAGTAGTTTTGTTATATTTTATATAACTGCTTTGAGTTCTCTTACTACATTGAGAACTGTTGAAATAAACCTTTTTACAAACATGTCTAATTATTATGTAATATTATATTTATGTGTCTGTGTCTGTATGTGAGTGGCGCCTCGCCGTGGAGTAGTGTTTAACAAGCTTGTCTCGCCAACCATTACTACTTTATTGAGTTCAATCCTCATTGGGTTCCCTACACATATGTGTCCGAGGTATTTATTATGTTAAGCTTAGTAAATACACGTTTGTGTACAAATATAAATGCGCGTGATTGAGAAGAACTACGACTGCTCGAGCAACTATCCTTGGGCTGATTCTGGAGCTTTACAAATAATAATATATAATGAAAAGAGTAAACTCCTTAATTCTAGATCTGAAATTACGGTAACGTGTCGCCATCAAAAGGTGTTCTCACTTAAATATCTGAAAGAATATTTTTTAAATAGGAGAAAGAGGCAGATTGCAATGACGTATGGACTTTTAAATAAATAAAGTTAAAATACGGAAAATAAGAATAAGGAAAATTAATACAGTTAGAAATGACAAGGAATAACAATAATAGTGTACTAGAATACTACGATAAGTAGAAATAACATAAAGCTTAAGAATTATAACATAAAGAAATTTAAAATATGAACAACCGGGAGAAAGAAAACGAGCCGGAACTGAGAGAAACTAAATAATTAAACATATAACGTGGTAAGTTAGTCGAAATATTGAAAATTATGGTTGTTAAAAAGTGAATATTTGGAAGACAACCACGGGGAAACCAATAAATGAATGATAAATGATATAGTAATTGAAAACTAAGAAAGATCTAAATAAGTAATATACTTAATAATTAAGATAACTATGACCTAAATATAATATTTGACGAATAACTAGGTATAAACAGAATGGAGTCCTGAACAGAGATAAAGAGAAGAAAGAAATTTAAAAAGACATTAAGACTAGCGAGATAAC
>VCCN01001573.1:561874-580893 GCA_006491835.1 Architeuthis dux
AGATCAAAGTGTAGTATCTATTCTTCGAAAAACTTCATGGCTTTAAAGTTCAGATCAACACTGCCCAGGATTCGTCCTGGGATCTTTGTCCAGTATGCTCAGGATTCGTCCTGAGAGTTTTGTACAGGATTCATACTGTGACCAACAACCAGCTTGACCCAATGTCCACGTGACATCAGTTGCGGGGACTTGGGGACCCCACCCTAAACTGACCGTCGTGGGTAGGCAAATAAAGAATCTCTAAATGTATTGGGCCCTATGCTGTGTCGTAGTTAGTATGCTACAGGGCTGGATTAGCCTACACACAGATTTCTTTTTTAGTTTTGAAAGCTGGTAGTTTGTAGATGTACAATTTTGAAAGACATACAACTAATAGCAATAAAAAAAAATCTTGATACTGTTAAATCTAATAAAAAGATTTTCAGAGTAATTCTTTTAATTGTTCATATTTTGTTGCAACTGACAGTGCCCTCACAAAAACCGTGATGATTTTTGACGCTAAACTATGAGATCACCCTTATTTGCAGTGTTTAGTGCTCAAACATTTTTTGAGTTGGCTTTTTAATAAGAAATTTAGCACTTTTGCCAAAATCCACCAAAAAGACACTAAAAATGGTCAGAAATAGACCAAAAGTGGCTAATAATTGCCAAAATGTTTCAGCTTAAACTTTCTAATTTAGCGCTTTTTTGCACTGCCAAAACAAAAACGTGCTAAATCGGCAACACCGCTTATTTGTAGAGTTTTTGATATTTGTTTTCTACAACTTTGAAAATATTAATATGTTGATGGAAAGCTTTCCAAAAACAATGGTTATTCGGAATATGAGGCCAGGTAAGAAAAAAAAAAAAAAAGAATACACCTTCAAATCTTTTACGCTCTGCTTCTGAGCTTAAAACCTACTCTTTAACTCTTTCAAACTAAAGTACTAATGCCAAGCATTCTTTCTCACCAATCTTTTTTTTTATTTGTTTATATTTGGTTGTTTTCTTTATTTTATTGCTCTCTTATTGGCAGAACACTTTTTTATTTTAATTTACAGCCTCAGATTTTAGGGAAACGATTATTTTTAAAAGATTTTATTTTTTAATTATTCTGCTGAATATTTTAATACAAAGATTTTTTTTCTTTAGCAATGGTCACAGTTATATGACAGTGTTTGAGTGTTGCCAAACTCTTTTTAATCAAAATTTATTATGATGACTTGGGCTTCGAAGGAAGTCACAAAGTCAAAAAAGGTAGGTTTTTTTTATCTAATGTAGAAACACAAGGTGATCAGTCCGTTCTTTCAGTTTGTCTGTTTCTTCGTAAGTATTAACATTAGTTAGTGGCTTTAGTAGTTGAGACAATAAGGAGGAAAAATAGAATAGAATAGAGTGTGGTTAGCATTTAGAAGATTTAGCTGATCTTTAGATATGCTTGATTTAGGAAACACCAAATAGGTGCGACCAGGCTCGTCCACAAGTTGACTCTGCCATGCTTTTAGTTAAAATCAGCATTCAAATTTGACCCCAAGGTCAACTCTTGAGACAAGCAGGAAGTGCTTCTAAAAATAGCACAAGCCAACTCCTGTTGTCCAGAGGTCATGACATATCTACAATGAAGGTAGTATATAGAGTACATTAAACCAGATTACTCATCATGGGGAAAAATACTCTTTCATTTTATACTAATTCGAAGTTCTATTTATCAATAATATGACTATCATCAGACCTGCCAAGGTTTAGAAATTCTCAGGAGTGAGATTTCCTAAAAAAGACGTGGCAGGGGTTAGCACAATCTAGGTCGTCATGAAAGGAGATGGGAATGGCTGATGACAGAGAATAACGCTAAAAGTAATGTAATTAATTGCATTTTTTTTTTCAGATTCAATATGATTTAAAAAATAAAAATGACATTCATGTGTAACAAAGTAATAGCAGAAAAATTACAAAGGATGTCCGAAAAGTAAGGTACAAACATTTACTAATCCAACATGTTTATTACTATACAAATAAAACATTAGCATAGTAGTGCTGGTAACATATGCATACATTTCCACGCCATCAAGATTATGCGCTCGTGCACCGATGGGACAAGTGCATCAAATACCTTCCTCAAAGAACTTGGCGTCAAGCAACTGGAGCCACCCTTGCACCTCTGCAATTTCTTTTCAGAATTTGGAACGGTATAGGGGAGCTGATGGGGACTTTCTGGAGCACATGATCACAGGTGATGAGATCTGGGTGCATCAAGTTTGCATAAGGGTGTCATCTTGCTGCACACCAATGCCAACCCACACATGGCCTACATGACAAAAGAGTGGCTCCAGCGATATGGTTGGGATGTTTTACCACATCCACCTAATAGTCCTGACTTGTCTTTTGAGGGACCCAAACAGATGATTATCTGAAGGAGCCATTTATCCGGGAAGTGGTTCCACTCAGATGATGCTTGTTGTTGGAGAGATGCAAGAATGGATCCAGTCACTTGATGCCACCTTCTTCAAGGAGTGTATTTATGCGCTTGTGTACTGATGGGACAAGTGCATCAATCTCGATGGCGATAAAGTGGAAAAGTAGCATAGTAGTACTGGTAACATATGCACAATGTTTTATTTGTATAGTAATAAACATGTTGGATTAGTAAATGTTTGTACCTTACTTTTCGGACATCCCTCGTAGTAGCAATGATATTCTAATTTTTCTTGCCTGAGGAATAAGAACAATGAGATAACTTCTGACAAAATAAATACATTCACTGTTATTAAGATGGACGCCTGTCCAATTGAATCATGGGACTGCATTCCTTATTCTGAGGTTACGAATCTCAAATATGCCAAGGTTTTGTTCACATCTTAAAAATAGCATCTTTCTTGATTCTTTTCTAAGCGAGGGAATTTATAATCAATTATACAAGCAAGTAATTATACATAGGACCTCTTTATCAAGTTGTAAGAAAAGGAAGAAATATATTAGAAATCAGTGACAAATTTGGTTGACGAAGGTTTCTTCAGTTTTCGAGTTGTGCTGGCTGGCTATATATGTATCATGCATACAGGCCCCGCTAAAGGTCTGAAAAACTTAAAAATTGTTTTTCAAGACATAATAAGGAGTAAATGTTTTTGTTTTTTTTTTTTTAAATTCTCCCCCTAAATAATTTTTTTTTTTAATGGGGGTTCAATTTGCAATGTAAGTTTATGCTAAATTGTTTTTTTTGGAAATTCAAACTAGTGATCAAACAAGCATGAATGCTGCTGGGTGCAGACTTTTTTTAGTAATCACTGTCCAACAAAAACCGAGAGAAGTAACTAATTTATTGATCACCTTAAAAACCTATTTAGGGGGGGGGAATTTTCAAAAAACAAAAAAACTCACTTGATTAGTAAGTAAGTGGAAGGGGGGAAAAACTTGTAATCTTATTGACAAAAGTGGGGAATGACCTTGAAAAGGTTGGGAACCAATGGGCTAGTGGATATAAGCATTGTTAATCACTGCTACCCACAACAATACCGGTTTAAACACTCTTGAATAACCTAAACCCAGCAAGTGTTCTGATATTTATGTATCCAGACTTTGCCCAGCCCTAACCGTTCATAGTAGAAACTTGAAATTTTGTACACACTCCTCTCAATGAGTAGAGAAAATAGTTTGTTTTGTTTTTGAAAATAGGGTTTTAGTGTGGGGTTGAATTTTCAATGTAAGCTTATGCTAAATTGGTCACTAAAAAAAGGTCAGAATTTTCAAAAAATAAGCGTGCACAAACTAGTGATCACAGCCCAACTTTTTAATTGATCACACCCAGCACAGCATATATGGGTGGCAGTGATTCATAATTTCCCTTGGAATGCTAGTTATTCATTTTTGATCTTCTTTTGATCTTTTGATATGATGAAGGTAGGCTCCTCAATGTCATCTCCACGAATGTCATCCGCAAACAACAACAGCATACTAGAGTATACTGTATGTGGTTGCGTATCCAGGTGTTGGTGGGTTGTCTGGGATCTGCTCAAGAAATCTTCCTAGCGAAGTCTTGAAACTCACCAGTTTTGTTATTAAGGTGGTCTTGGTCCAAGTTTTTGTCCAAGCACTGAGAATGGAGAATGACTCATCATATTTAGATTGGGCCATTTTTTGACTCGTTTTACTTTCATCTTGTTTGTTATTGCTTTACACCTAGTAGTAGACGACGACTTGGCTACATCTAACAAATTTGGACAACCTAAAACTATTATTATTGACTAATTTTTCTTGTATTTTCATTGCTTTATACCAAGTTTTATAAGTAATACTCTTGAGTTGTGAGAAATTCTCACAAATTATTAATAATGACAAGAATCATCTATCTAGTTATTCTTTAATCTTATTTTTATTGCTTTTTTATTGCAATGCTCAAGTAGTTTTTATGTTCTACGACTGGTAATTAAGAAGCATAGATTGGAAGCAAATCTTGTCAAAGGCTACTTTTTTATTTCCAATCTCTGCTGCTTAGCAGTTATGGAATGTAAAGTTGACCTGAACATTGCAATAAAAAGCAACAATAAGATGAAAGAAAAAAAGCTATGTCATTATTAATAATGTTTGACAACTTAAGACTATTGTGTCTTTTACTACTAGGTGTAAAACAATAAAAACTAGCATTATGAATCACTGACACCCATATATGCTGTGTTGGGGGTGATTAATTAAAAAGTTGGATTGTGATCACTAAAAAAGGTCTGAATTTTCAAAAAACAAGCAGGCACAAACTAGTGACCAATTTAGCATAAACTTACATTGCATATTGAACCCCCCTTTAAAAACCTATTTAGTAGGGGAATTTTCAAAAAACAAAAACACTCCCCCCCTCAATGAGTAGGGAAAATGTGTGTGTGTGGAGATGCACGCACAAAATTTCAAGTTTCTGCTATGAACGGTTAGGGCTGGGCGAAGTCCGGATACATGATAATTATAAAGACATTTAATTAGGTGGGAACCTATAAGTATCATATTCTATCGGATATAAAATTGTCCCTTATTTGTTTTCACATAGATACATATAAATGTCAGAACACATGAATAACCTAAACCCAGCAACAGTATTTATACCAGTGTTGTGGGTAGCTGTAATTAACAAGGCTTCATTTAAGAAATGTAGACAACCTAAAACTATTATGTCTACTACTATAATTGCATATATATATATAAAAAGCAACAAAAATAAGACACACTAGTCTGAAATTAATAATAAACTACCTCAGTTGGAATTTGTGATGAAGTATTATCATTGTGTTCACTTCACACTAATGCCCTTGAGAGAAGCATGAATCCACCCCTCTCAATGGCTCAGGTCAGGGATTACGCCCAGCGGTTGGTACCATGTAACCTAATAGACCTTATTGAATGGTACTTAGGGAGGGGATGAGTACAACCAAGCAACCTCCATTTTTCCTCCAAAATTGCCATGAAGGACCCAGCCAGGTGGGAATCTTCTTCTTGGTAGCCCCAACTTTGGTGGACTTGCATCCTGCCAAAGGGGTCATAAAAACTTGTAGGAATAAAGTCCTGGTCTCGACCCGGCTTGAAACTTGCAAGGATCACTAAGCTGACACATGCAGCAGAAACCGGGTCTTCATCACCGAGCTATATACTCGATTGGGGGGTGGGGGAGTCTCTTAAGAGACACACGCATTGCCGACAGACCAACCGGGTGATTGCATCCCCCATCAGATCACTTTTGCATTGGAAACCCCTGGAATGTCAGAGGGAGTGCTACACCTTGCCCAAAGATTACCTGGAATTGTGCAAGGCAGGGTTGTTTGGCTCCCTAAGGTATTTTAGATACCCACATACCTATATTGGGGAATAGAATAGGTAAATATACGGAAAATAATCTGTAAAGAAAATGGACTCTTTTTTTCCTCAGTCTTCGTTCTGTAGTTATATTTTTTGCATTTTGATGGCAATAACATACCTGCTTATAATAATGTTTTTAAAGAACAGATTATATTTTGATTATAATTATAAAATGTATATATAATTATATTAAAATTAGGTAATTATCATATAAAGTCATTTAATTAGTTGGGAACCTATATTTGCTTGGTGTCAGTGTGAGTGACTGCTAAAATCATAAATGTAAATAAAGAAACGAATGCCGTGCAGGGATCAAACCCACGTATTTGTGCCTAAATACGAACGTGTGAGTAGAGAAACATATATACAAAATATACAGTTAAAAACTCCTGCCTCCCATGAGAGTTTGTCGTTAGCTCAGTGGTAGAACAGAACCTGCGTATAAGGTTGCTTCCAAGGTGGACACAGGTTTAATACTCGCATGACACTTGTTTCTTTATTTACATTTACGATTTAGGCCGCTCATTTAGAAGGCGTTCACACCAGCTTCAGGCAAATATAGGTTCCCAACTAATTAAATGTCTTTATATAATTTTATAATTTCCTATATATTTATATCCGACAGAATATGTTAATTATAATTATTTATCCATTATTTGATTATTTAGTTTAACGGGTATTATGTTTAATTAATTATTACATAAATTAAATTATGAAATTTACAAATTAAACATATATATTAAAAACATATTTTTCTTAATTAAATTTAATCTTATTTTATGTAATAGAAGAGGTAAATATTTTGGTAAATTCTTAGACTGAGATGAAGAAAATGAAAAGAGTTCTGCATTTTGGTATTAACAACAAAACTACAGAAAATATACCTTCTTACGATAATGTTGTCTTTTTTAAGAACCGATTACAATTTTCATATATCTTTGTAGAACAATATTACAAAAACAATATTCAGACCGTAGTCCCTTTGTCCAATCTCCATTGTTCTAGAACTAGGTTGGATTATCCCTTCAGTCAGATTATTAAATATCCTAGATTAAATTACACGGATTACTCAAAAACTTCTGACCCACTTGCAATCCATGTCACCAAAAGGACAGGATGGATGTATTGTAAGAAAAATGAATAATATATAAACGGGTATAAAACATTTTGATAAAGTTTTGGTTGGATTAAAAGAAGGTTATTTTATTACTTATTTATATTAGATGAAGTTTTATAAATCATAATCTTTAGTTTAAAATATTAATAAGATGAAGGTAAATAGTAGTATAACAAATTAATAATACCTGCTTAGTCACTCAATAGAAACAGCATGTTGCCAAAAGATGTTGGTGTTGGGGGTGATCAATTAAAAAAGAGGGAGATCAATGAATAAGTTACTTCTCACAACTTTTTTCAAATTTTCAAAAAACAAGACAGCACAAACTAAGGATCAATTTAGCATAAACTTACATTGTAAAAACCTATTATGGGGGGGGGGATTTTAAAAAAACAAAATAAATTTTTTTTTAGCCATAAGGAGTAAATATTGAAATTTTCAGCTCACTAGCTCCATTGATGTGGATTGTACACATGATACATACATAGGTTTCCTCAGTTTTCAAGTCTGTCTGGCTGGCTATTTTGACAGTTTTGGTCGATGGTTTCTAAAAGAAGGTTCAACTGCGGAACATGTACCTGTAGAATGGATTGATAAAAACACAAACAATTCATAAATACAGATAAAATCTTTTAATTAAATTTTGGTTGGATTGATAGGATTATATCATATTTACTGTTACAGAATCTATTTTCTATAGTTTTGAGAAGGGTCATTAATATTGAAATGGTTCTTCGGACGATTGAACTCCTTCTTGTTATTTGTGTTGTAAACACGATGTTTCGGATGATCCATTCTTCGGCCTTCTTCAGGTAACTTCCACTTCTCAACAAATCCAAACCCGACAGAACAAAGACACAGAAACATCAGGGTCATGCGCTATATGGGCTACCCCCCCCCCTTTAAACATAATTTCTGTTTAACCCATCACACTCGGATTTTACACCTGAAGAAGGCCAAAGAATGGATCGGCCAAAATGTTGTGTTTACAACACAAATAACAAGAAGGAGTTCAACCACCCGAAGAACCATTTCAATATGAAATAATCCAATTGAAATTTCATCAAAAAAGGTTTAAAAGAAGGCCCTGTATGTGTCTGTACCACCAGAATCAGATTAAGATTTTATAGACTCCGGTGCTACAGGCACTCAACGGCCTGCAGTAATATTTTCAAAAGGAAAAAAAGTTGAAGAAAAATTTAATTTATTTTATTAAGGCTAACAACAATTAACATTCAAACATTTGCTTTTTATAATTTCTTAGAAACAAATTTCTCCAAAACATCAGTAAATTTCATGGTAATAGAAAATGATCTGTTTTAGTCATTCTTATATATTGTATGATGGTTTGTGATGTCTATGTATACAGTATAATGTTTCGTAATTTCTGTAACATGTTTACTATAAATATATATATGATGCATTTAACAAGGGTTCATTCAATGAGTACTATAAATTATCTATTTCATTTGTGAATGCTGAATCGACATATAACTTTTCTCTTATTTTCTCTGGTGGCTCTCCACGGGCTGCAGCTCTTAAAGGTCATGCCTTAATCTGGTACTGTGCACCATTCTTGTTAGAAACCATCAACCAAAACTGTCAAAATAGGTTTCTTCAGTTTTCAAGTCGGTCCGGATGACTGGCTGGCTATGTATTATGCATACAGGCCGCACCACTGGAGCTAGAGGGCTGAAATTTTCAACATTTACTCCTTATGTCTAGGAAAAATGTTTGTTATAGAGGAATTTTTAAAAAAACGTTTTTTAATGGGGGTTCAATTTACAATGTAAGTTTATGCTAAATTGTGCCCGCTTGTTTTTTGAAAATTCATTTTCTTTAATGATCTAACAAACGATAAATTATTCATTGATCACCCGTTTTTTTAATTGATCACCGCCAACACGGCATGCTGTCAAAAGATGGTAACATGATAGTCACTCAATAGAAACAAACAAGTACTCTGAAAAAATACATTCCCTTTGCATATTGTTGCTTTCTGTTGCGACTTGAATTTTCGCAGCCTCATGCAGAATGGTCAGTAAACATTGTTCCCTCTAAGGTGTGCGCGTGCACATGCATTTTGCAAACAGCTCACAAAGGAAATTAACCTGTGCACAAAAGATTTCAAATTCTGTAGATAGCTCAGTAAATCAATATTTTTTCAACAAAAACTCAGTATGTCGAATTCAAAAGTGAGCACATACATTAGTAGTCTTTTTACTTTGTCACAGGAAAAAAATTGCTAGAAATTAGAGGAAAACAGTAGCTACCATGTAGATGTTCCATGATTAAGAATACCTTACCAACAAACAGGGCCAGCCTTAGGAACTTTGGGGCCCAATTGGAAACATTTTTTGTGAGGCCCCAGGTTCACAGCCTAGGTCTGTAAAATCTTAAAGATTTCAAAGAAATAATTTTCTAAGCACACATTTTGGTTGCTTTCCATTTTACTATAGAGATATTATTTAATTCATTATAGAACAGCATAGAAATATTTTTTAAAAACTATGTTAATTAAAGTACTGTAAAAAAATTTCTAAATATAAACAGTATAAACAAACACTACTGACTTTTCAAGAATTTGGTAGAAAATTGCTATTCTCAGTAAAACCTGCAGAGATTTTATTTTCACCAATGTGGTGTTAGGTGTACGTTATAATGTGACAAGACTAAAGTAGATTACCCTAGAGCGGGGCCCAATTCGTCCAAAGCCTACCCTGACCACAAATATAGCCTTATGACAGTCTTGCTTTAAACAACAATATTCACTAGGTTAGAATTTAAATGAAAAAAAATTAGAACTATAAAAAGAATGCTGAGAAAGTTGTAGACAATGCAAATTACATGTCTGGTTAGTCACTTAATAGAAACCATCATGTGACCAACGTCTTTTGGCAGCAGTGTTGGGGGTGATCAATTAAAAAATTGGAAAAAGGGGTGATCAATGAATAAATTCTCTCGCCTTTTGTTTGGCTAAAACACTAAAAATGTCTAAAAAAAGGGACCAATTTAGCATAAACTTACATTGCAAATTGAACCCCCCTCTGAAAACTTATTTACTCCTTATGTCTCTAGAAAAAACTTTCTTTTTAAGTCACCCCCCTAAATGTTTAAATTTTCAACCCTCTAACCCCATTGGTGCAGACTGTACATGTGATACATAGATAGCCAGCCAGCCAAACCTAAAAACTGAAGAAACCTATGTTGCCATTTTTGGTTGACGGTTTCTAATACACGTTATAGAATCCGATTTTTTTCCAACTCGGGGAAGATGTCAGTGACAGTGGGGCAGCATTTTGTGATCTGTTAGGGAAGGGAGGTGGCAAACAGGTGGTGGGGGGGAGGATGAAAGTGCCTGGGTATGTAGGTGCATTGGTAAGTACATAAGTAATTATAGGCTGGACATTAGACCAGCAGACATCATGTGACTATTTGGCAGAGAAGGATAATAGACAGGAATAAATACAAAGTGTGATTGTTAGGTAGATTTTGTTGCTTGCGGGGTGGAAGTGGATCCGGGGAGGTAGGGGAGAGATTGAGGTGATTGTGAGAGCAGGACAGGAAAGAGGGGGAGGAAAGAAAGTAGAAAAGGAAGGAAGGAAAAAATTGGGAAAAAGAAAGAGATAGGCAAAGAAAGAAAGAAATTGGCATTCTTTGGCAATTTCATTCTTTGAAAGAGATTGCCTATTTCTTTCTTTTATTCTTTACCTATTTCATTTTTTCTTTCTTTGGCAAAGAAAGAATGCCAAAGAATGAAAGGCATTCTTTCTTTCAATCTCAAAGAAAGAAAGAAAAAAGGAAATAGGAAAAGAAAGAAATTGGAAAAAGAAAAAAAAAGAAAGAGGTCTGCTTAGTCACTCAATAGAAACCGTCACGGTACCAACATCTTTTGGCAGCATGCCATGTTGGGGGTGATCAATGAAAAAGTTACTTCTATCACCTTTTGTTAGATCACTAAAAAGTCTGAATTTTCAATAGACAAGCAGCACAAAATAGGGATCAATTTAGCATAAACTTACATTGTAAATTGAACGCCCCACTAAAAACCTATTATTATTTTTTAAAAAAGGTTTTTCCTAGACATAATGTGTAAATGTTGAAAATTTCAGCCCCCTAGCTCCATTGGTGTGGCCTGTATGCGTGATACATACATAGCCAGCCGGACCAACTTGAAAACTGAAGAAACCTATTTTGACAGTTTTGGTTGACGGTTCCTAATAGGGAAGAAAGAAAGAAAGAAAGCTTAGTCTGGTTTAAAGCTACAAATGTGGTACCTCCAGTGAGAATTGAACTCACTACAGTAGTAATGTTCTGTGAGACTAGCTTTTCAACCATTACTCCACAATAAGGCACTCTTTTGATGAGTTTATTATTTTCTAATAATGTATCTCAGAACCAGCAGACATTTATATATTCGGCCACACATGATTGGCAATAATTTCCTAATAACAGCAGTCCATTTCTTTATATAGAAGATGATTGCTTTTTGTAGGAGTTATTAGTCTATTATATTTAGCAATTCATTTATTATAATTATGGATAATGTTATTAAACAGTTATTGTTATCAAAATCAATCTGTCCCAAACACTTTAGCGAAAACTAGAAAGCACTCAGAGAACACATACCTCTGCCAACACCATACAACACTAAAAAACTGAATGAAAAAAAATGATATTAAAAAACAAGGGAGAAAATTTAAATGTACAAATGTTGAATTACTTCCCTTGAAACTTATATTTAGCCTTTTTTATTTTAATTTCATTTTTAACCTCATTCTCTGCAGAATAATAAAAATACTTCTCAATCACAAATAAATTACTGGATCTACCCCAAAGTTTGACCACTTCTTCCGTAGACCATTTCTATTGAAATTAATTGAGAACTTTTAGAGATATTGTGTGGACGGATAGATACATGTGAATACATATAGGTAAATAAATTTTAAATTATCTGCTTATTATAATCAAGGTATTGTTATCAAAATTGTAGTGCTGAGTGTAATGGAAAGGTGCTCTATAGATATAATAGACAAGGCCAACCCAGCAATTTAGTAATGAATTACTAAATGCAAATTTATCTAGTGTTGACTGTATACAGTTTTTTAACTCTTGAAGTCCTAAAGAGCCTGAGGCCGCATGTAAACAAATATGGCTGAAAATCCTAAAACGCATGAGGCCACACGAGTCTTTCTTGCAATACTGCCAATTTTCACAACAATCTGTCCATAAGTAAAGACACTATAAACATTTGAATGAACAAACCATTTTTAGCCATTTTCTGCTCAATCATTACAGGACTGAACTTTGGACTTAGAAAATTTTCAACAGGATGTTAACAGTCAATGAACTTATTGACTTAAAATTATTATTTATTTAAGATTGTATATGAAATTTAACTATAATGTAAAGTTGTTTACATTCATTATGTTATTGTTTTAAATTGTTCCAATTAGAAACTGTCAGCCATCCATCCAGCCAAATCAACTTGACAGTTTTGGTTATGTATGTATCCTGCGTACAAGCCGCACCAATGTATCTAGAGGACTGAAATTTTCAACATTTACTCCTTATTATATCTAGAAAAAACATTTGTTTTTTTTTGAAAATTCCCCCTCCTAAATAAGTTTGTAGGGTTCAATTTGCAATGTAAGTTTGTGCTAAATTGAATTTTCAAAAAACAAGCGAGCACAAACCAGGAATCAGTCTTTTTAGTGATCTAACAAAAGGTGAGAGAAGTAACTTATTCATTGATCACCCCAACACGGCATGCTGCCAAAATATGTTGGTAACATTTTCTGTTGAGTGATTATAAGCAAAGGATATAAAAACAGGTCTGCTTAGGGTCTTTTGGACAGTTATCAGCTGATTATTGTTATCTTAGTATGGCACAAGGTCACAAATTTTGAGCACCCAGAGGAGTTAACCACTGCTCCACAGTGTAACATCCATATATTAGGGAAATAATTTGGACCCCCACTGTTGTATGTGTACACATACAACAGTGGGGTCCAAATTATTTCCCTTGAATACACGGACATAGATGAAAATAATCCCTTACTTAAAAATTGTTTTCGATTGCGCAAGCCAAGGTTAGAAAACAACAACAAAAAGAGAAAGATTAAAGTGCATATAAAAAAATTAAAAAACTTCATATAGCTCATCGCAAATAAATTTCCATTTACACTGTTGTATGTGTACCTTTAGTCGTTTACAGGTATTTATTTAGTTTTGTCTGACACAAGGCCACAAGTGTTGAGTACCTAGTGACAATTACTCATTACAGTAGTCCTCCCTCATAACAGTTCATTATGACGCCAATGGATGGTGGACCCCAAAATATTAATTTAGCTCCAAAATAGCTACATCTAGCTTAGAAAATAGCTATATCTAGCTACAAAATAGCTAAATTCATCACAGCACGGTTATAATGTGGTTTTATCTTTCTTGGACCCCAACACCTGTGTTATAACGGGGGGGGCCCCTGTCAGGACTGGATTAAAACCACCATGGGCCCAACGCCATATATAATTTTAATATGGTGGGCCCCAAAATTATTGGAGATCTGAACAGTAAGTTTAATTTCAATATAAACATAATATAAATTTCCTATCAATTAACTGTTTTTACTGAAACATAAGCATAATGATAAGATATGTACAAATATTTAAAACTTTTGTCGGGATTTATTTTGAGAAAACCGTTTAATGATAGCTTCAACGTCATTGAGGAGATGACATAATTTTCAATTGACATCAAAACTAAAGCATTCAATCGTTTCTCAGCCATTGTTGAACGGAATCGGTTTTTGATCAATGATAGTTTGGAAAATGAATGTTCACCTTCACATGCTAAATGTGTTAAGGAGTGATAAAGTTTTATATTGGGGGGGCGGGGCACAAATAAATAGCAATGTCCTGGGCCCTAAGCTGTTGCGTAGTTTGCATATAGGCTAATCCAGCCCTGACACCAGTATTAAAGAATTAGCTTGGTAACCTTTACTTCACAGTGAGGTGCTTATATTGATATTCACTACTCTTTGCTTAGTATGTCAGAAGACCAAATGTGGGTAAATAGGTTAGGAAGATTATATCAACAATCCACCAAGTTAGGAAGGTATGCCTACCTTGAAAATTAGGATTCGATGTTCAAACCAAGGTAAAAGCTAGAATCTCAACTTCTGGCACCTTTGGAAAATACATAACTATCTAACCCACCATCTGTCTTATATGTTTGGATTCAGCCATACGTCGATTTACACCCGATTGACTAACATCAAATTGCGGATACGTCCGAGGTCCCCATAAGGGATTAATCAATACTTTAAAATTTGAAAAAAGCACACTGTACTGTGTAGCATTTTCTGTCTCAATAGCATACAAGGTTTAGGTTATTCATGTGTTCTGACATTTATATGTATCTATCTATAGTGTACATTAGGATAAAGGTTATCCGACATAATGATGCTAGGAAAAGACAATGTGGAAACTCAAAATAAATAATTTTTTGCAAATTATTACCTGAACATGTTTCAGCCATTTTCGGCCGTTGTCAAAAGGAGTTCGGAGAAACGATGTGTCTACTTCGACCAAGATTGTGTATCTGAATTGTGAGTTGGTAGGTGTTGCATGTGTATGTTGGTGAGCCTTTCTGTCTTGTGTGTGTGTGAGGTGGTAAGGAGGTTCAAAAGTGCTGGGCCAGATTTTTATTAGCGGTGGTAGGGGATAATGGTGGACTTTGGTTGACCTCGAGTTTTGGAGACTAGTAACATTGTATGAGTGTGTGTGTGTTCTGGGGAAATGTGTATGTAGGTATGATACATGGGTTAAATATGTAGATTGGAATTAGGTTTGTTTTCAATATTAGCTGTAGTATGGAATATGTTTAAACATTTAGTTTTTGAGTTTAGAATATTGTTTAAATGTTGAGCTTTTGACAGATGCTAATAAGATCTATGTATCCGGACTTCGCTCACTGTTTATAGTAGAAACTTGAAATTTTGCACAAAAAAATCATTTTCCCTACTCATTGAGAGGAATGTGTTTGTTTTTTTGTAAATTCTCCCCATAATAGGTTTTTAGAGAAGGGGTTCAATTTTCAATGTAAGTTTATGCTAAATTGGTCCTTTAGTTTGTGTCTGGCAGAGTTCATTCTTGCTTTCTGAAAATTTGGACTTTTTAGTGCCCAACAAAAGGTGAGAGAAGTAACTTATTTATTGTTTTGTGTGTATTTGGAAGAAAAGCTAGAGTATTTAGACATGTATATGTACAATATAGAGGTTTAGATTAATATGCATGTGTCATATACATACTGCACAATATGAGATATTATTTCATTTCACTCTGTAATTGTTGACCTACGTCCAAGTCAAGATAAGTCCGGGCTAGGTTCTGGAAGTATGAACGCATGGCTGTATTGAATAAGTTGAATAATCAGATACAGGTACAGCACCGATTTCTTTCCGGACAGATGGTCAAGCATTTTGTTTATTCCAGACAAAATTACGAACATGAAATATTTCTTTTTGTGCTTTTTGCAATAAAATAAAAAAACTAAAATAAATGTTGACATCAAAGCAGGAAAGATAATGTGGAATTTATATAAGGGAAGTAACTCAGCTAAAAAATAAAACAATCCTAAATTTCTTTTCCTGTAACTTCTGAAACACAGTTGTACACCCCCCCCCCTCTGCTGTAACAAACTTATACATATAATCTATAAACACACATACACAATGATATATCCCATATACACACACATACACACTCTCTCTCTCATATTCCATACACATACAAAATTGTATGTTTATTAAGGGGATGTATTAAACATTAATAAGGCCTATAAATTATTTCCTTGTACCTTTATAAATTTTTTATAAGGTTTGAGAATTATTATTATTGGTTATTTCATCAGAATACATAAAATTGTTCAAATGTGCACACAAATACATATATGAGTGAAATGACAAAAGTCGGAAGGCTTGTGGTACATTTCGTTCTTAACAGAACATCATCAGGGTATGAAATGGTTGATACAGAAAAGCTTTTGTATTATATGGATATTTTTGGAGGTGTGGTTCACTGGTTGGATAGTAGTTCTTGGTAGTAAGACTGGGTAGGAGTGTGTAGAAAATATCAGACCAGCTGCTGGTGGAAGCTGTTAAGCTTACGGGTCACGTCACTGGAGGGAACTGGCCACTGTGTACGGGAGGTCAGCTTTGCATGGTTGATTGAAAAAGATTTCTATATCGGAAATTGCCCCCCACACATAAGCAACAAAGAGGATGTGGGTTGGATCTACCAGTCTTATCCCAAGATAAATTACTCAACCACACCTCCAAAACTACCCATATAACAAGTAAGCTTTTCTGTATCAACCATTTCATTACCTGATGATGTTCTGTTAAAAACAAAACGTTGGAATAAACACATCTTCTGTACCACAAGCCTTCTGTCATTTCACTCATATATATATGTGTGTGTGTGTGTGTGTGTGCGCACGCAGACACTTGAACAATTATATATATTCTGATGAAATATTCGGTGTTGTGTATATTATATTACTATGTATTACGTAATACTAATGGCTTAGTTTTCACATATTTGGTGTTGTATATATTAAATTACTATATATTACTTAATACTTATGGCTTGGGTTTTCACATATTCAGTGAATGTTGTATATATTATATTACTATGTATTACTTAAAACTTAGTGGGTCGATCCTGATCGGATCTCCCTATATAACAACAGCCAAGAGGATTGGGTTGCCTTTATTGAACTTTACTAAACTGTCTCCCCTCGGTGGAAGTTATGGAATAATCCAGTATGTCCACTCTACACAATCAGTGGTAGTGCTTTTATCCGTAATTTTTGTACATCTTATTTCAAGTTGAATAAAGCCATTATTTATAATAAAGCTTTTGTACTTGTCAAACCAAATGTTATGAATAAGTCATTTTATAAACTTCTAGATTAAGGTTCAAAACCATGGTTTGAAACTGAATTGAAGAACTGTAGTTGTCAGATGCATAAACTAATATCAACAGATTCAAAACGTGTCGGACCATACGGGTTGCCAAACTACAGAGTATCAGATTAGAGAGGAACAACCTGTAGCTGCTTATGTAACCTGTGGTACAACGGGTAGGACTGATTAAACAAATTAGATTGATTGATCAAATAAATACATCAAAACTTTCATTTCCTCTAATTATTACATATATAATGAGACAACTAATTCTGTCGAGGATAAAAAAAGAAAAAATAATCATGATTGTAATTCAGCACTGGATAATATTGGCCTTGTGCCAAAAATACATACATATATATAAATACATACAAAAGACTGATGGAAAAAAAAAGAGTGTGAATATAAAACCTTCCAGTATATATTATATATAAATTAGTTATGTAACTCGTGATATCACAGGTAGGATTACATCAAAACATTTATTCCTCTATATTACATACAGGGTCGCCTATAAATGAGTACACCCCTACTACTTTTTAATAGCAGGATTATTTCTAGTGGAACATTACACAATCAACTTTCTATGTTTGGTTTAGAAGACAATTAAGACAGATATTATCAGGTATTATGTATGACCAAACTCTACAGCATTGAAAAAATATGAATATGTTGCCGTCCAAAAAATAATTTTGCCGATAGTTTCAATGCTGTAGAGTTTGGTCATAAATAATACCTGATAATATCTGGTTTGATTGTGTAATGTTCCATTAGAAATAATAAAATCCTGCTATGTTTGGTTTATAAGAAAATTAGGGGTGTACTCATTTATGGGTGACACTGTATATAATGACAAAGCAAATTTCGGTATTGACTGTATTTAAATTTCATATATAATACATAGGCAAGGTTTCAGCTTTTCTTATAGCTGCCCACTGACTTTAAGCAGGGGAATGGTGGACTAGCTATAGTTTGGTAGTGCAGAAAATGATTGAGGCTAACAATATTTCTGGTGGTAGGAAAAGAATTAAATACCGAATTTTGCCTAAACTTGCTCAAACAAATCTCTGGAAAAAAAATGTCAGTCAATCTGGATGTTGTTCATTAGAATTTAGGAAGAAAAGTCAAGAATTAATGTAACAAAATATGGCTACTATATGTATAATTATTATTTTGTTGCAAAGTTTCACTAGAAATGCATCGCAATGTATTTCTACATAGTAAAAATCATTTACAAATGAGAAAAGAAGGGATTGTCCCCGGTCAGAAAGCGTTACGGACAGTATATATGTAATGTATATTCATGCAAAAACACAAACATAAATATATAAATCAATCTTTAATAAAAAGTGGTGTTACAATACTTCATCCAATAATAATAAAGATTTATATATAAGACCTAGTAGTCTTTTTTTATAAATCAAACAACATATGGCGCAGAGAGTCAGTTATTATTGTTTATAGAAACAGTGGCCAGAATTAATAAGTTGTTTAATTTTTTACCTTCATCCTAATTTCAGTTGTTTTTAGTCAAATTTAATAAAATGTGGTATATAAATATATCTATGCGCGCGCATATATATAGTCTGTTAAAATTTTAGCCTTTTTTTTTAATATTAAAAACAACAAAAATGTTAAACGAGAAATCTTCTGATACAAAATCTATAGTCCCCAAGTATCCACGACACCATGTGCTGCAAATAAGTTATTTTCCGCCCCCATCAATGTATTGTGTTAAAAATCTTTTCCATTTTGATTTTACTACTATTTATTTAAAAATGTACTGGTGTAGATCATACTTTATATAGGGGATCATCAGTTGTTTTCCCATGGACCTATTTGGGGGGATTGTATATATTGTCTGTTTATTGGTTTCTCTCACGCTAAAAAGCAAACAGAAAGAGAGGAAGGGTGTAAAGCAAGGCTCTACTGCGTCTCTTTGTTCACGTCTATATTACTACTAGTACTACCACTGATGATGATGTCTTAGTAGTAGTAGTATTAACAATTTCACTAAATATAGACTAGCAACAGAATTAGGGAAAACTGTTTTTCTCATTAAAAAAGAAATTCAGTTTTATTCATGTAAAATCAGAGATGCCTATATTTAGTGGAATTGTT
>VCCN01001573.1:679227-692364 GCA_006491835.1 Architeuthis dux
CCTTTCTCAACCTTTTTTTGACTGGAGGAACCCTTACAGATCCTGTACTAAAAGAATCTGACATAAGATTCCTTTTTTCAAAAGCAAATAGATACCTACAAACGCATATGACTACACCAAATCTTTCCAAACTGGCGATAAAAAATTTTGCGACACATTAAGTTTTGTTAGCCAAGCCAAATATTTGTCGTCCCGGCAGTTCAACTGACTCAGGAAAAGAGATACAAAATTATACTTAATTTCGCGATACACTAAAGTATCGCAACACACAGTTAGGAAAGCACTGGACTACACACTTGTATCGATATGTATATATCCACAAGCACTTGTGTATATATATTCCCAGACATAAACACACCTGCACAGGAATGCATATCATGCCAATTACACATACATATATACACCCACACATCCAAAAAAAACAAAAAACGTTCAACACACCCGTACCAGTAAAGGTGTGCATATATGAACACGTTTATAAAAATGTACATGTTGCTTATAAGAGGGTTTCTATATATAAAAGGCATCAAGGGTATGATAGGGATGGTAAAAGGGTGGGTATACAGATAAAAAATTGTGTGAGGGTGGGAGATGGCAGTGAAAGGTCTAATGTTCCAAGGTAAGTGTATATACATTTTGAACGGTTGTATGCACACAGACAGACACACAGACAGACAGACAGACACACAGACACACACAGACAGACAGAGACACACACACACACACACACACAGACACACATACATAAACAGGTGTAGCTGGGCTATAAACAACCACCCCACCATATCTGGCACCTATTGTGCGATTCGGCATAAAATAAATCTTTTTTGCCACCAATTGCCGATAATGGTAAGTCCCCAAGGGTCAAAGAGCTACTTTCAAGAGGGGGGAGGGAGGAACCATGACGTCTGTATTTTTCTGCGTTGTCTTAATATTTTAAAATGTTAGTCGAAAAATAATTGGGACAACTTGATTTTAGTTACTGCTGTAAAAGAGCACGTGTAAGAACTTTAGCAAAAATGGTACTGAATACAAGTGGTCGCTGTCTGGCAGTGATTTTGAGCCTTACTGGGGTGGATGGGTGAGAGGGACAACCTTTCGGGTGTTGGCCTTTTTGGCAAGTTAACTAACAGAAGGACAGCATTTGTTACACATTTCCCTAGAAATAGAAAATGTTTACAATTAAACAGAAGATTTTCAAAGGAACTTTCCGTTCAGAAGAAGCAAAAAATGATCTTGAAGGATTAAAACATAAAATCTTTTTAACTGATGGATTTCTGTCAACAGATTCTGAATAGGCCAATGCTTTATAAAATCTATATCGAATCAACCCTCCCACCTCAAATTATAGTGTGTGTGTGTGTATGCAAAGGTAAGTTTATCCAGAGATATGTGCATTTGTGTACTTAGACCAAATTGTATCATTTGGGTAATGTGGATTTTACAAGGGCACAAAGGTACTGACCAGGTTATATGGATGTTGGGATTGTTATTTTTCATGTCACACATAAGAGAACCACTGCCCACCTTTTTACTGAGAAAAAAAATAATATATATATGCGTATGTTTAAAAAAAAACCCACAATATGTTGAAAATACATAGTGCTCAATATTTTAGTGAATAAATCAATAAAACAGAGCATATAAAATGTTTTTATATATTTATTATGGGATCCGCTACAGATTGAGAGTCTGTTTCATTGCTGTATGCAATTTAAATTGAATAAGGCAATGAAACAGACTGTCAATCTGTAGCAGATCCTTGAATTTACAGGAACTAAATTTGGCTATTTTTGCTTTATTAATTTTCTTTCTGTAATTTTAAGACGAGTCATTATCATTCCAAGAATTGTTCAAGACTATTGATCTCATCCTAACCCTTTGTGCTGATTTTGTTGTAACATTTCAGCAGATCCATTCTACAGCCCTCATCAGCTGTATAATTTGATCAGTATATTTGCCATTATTTTTTTCTGTCGGCTATTATTTTATGGTTGGCAATACAAAAAGGAAATAAAAATCCCTCCTGTTCTTTCTGTATGTATTTTACAACTCAAGAAGGCCAATGAATAAAGCAGCCGAAACATTGTGGTAACAACAAAAAAGAATGATACAGTCTGAACAACTCTTGGAATTAAAACCTCCCAATGCTAAATTCTACATTCTTAAGATTTAACATCTACGATAATTGAGTTTTAGAGCTATCAATAACAGATTTAACCTCCATTATTAATTTTTGACTAGTATTTCTTTCATCTTAATTTTGGTTGCTTTTCATTGCAAACACTCAGACCGTCAGTCAATGGCCATTAGTAAACAGCATGGATCGGAAATAAAGGACAAGCTCTCGGTAAAACTCGAACTTGCATCCCTTTTGCTGCGGGAAGCCTGGTTAATCATACCAGCTGCTCTTACCGACTGAGCTACAATAACCCTACGATTGGCAGAAGATCAAATCTAAACTTTAAACCTACCCTTCATTCCCCCCACCCCAATCTCTTGGCAACATATTTGTTATTGTTTTACACCAGTAGTATTAGTAGCAATATTGCAGATTTATCCTCATATATATCTTTATAGGTTTTAACAAAGGAAGAAACTATTTTTTAAAGACTATCTCCAAATGAGGGCTGTGTGCTTGCCATGAAATTCAGAACTGGAAATGTCATCTCTGACTACATAGATTATTGGTATAGGCTAAATGCTTGTGGCCCGGCTAGTCTCTGGCCGGATGAGAAGTGGGACAAGGATTCCTTAAAAAGGACCCTCATCTCCTGTGGAATAAACTATCGTTGGTGGGCGACAGGTAGATATGGCGACACAAGGTCTACCAAGCAACCTCTCTCGTCAAAGCAAACCGCAGAAGAAAAGAGGCAGTGCCGCAAGACCTTTTCCTGCAACCATTGCAGTGGAAAGGCCTGCCTCTGCTGCATAGGCCTCGCCGACTATCCGAGGGCCTGCAATAAACATGAAAAACCCTCCTAAATCTTCATTTGCAGATCCAAGCCATGATTTTAAGCAGACCTGCACTAACATACCCCGAAGCAGATTCATCTCATCTTTAAAAACATTGTCCACCAAACAATTTTAAGATATAAAAAACAAAGTTAACTCTGAAAAACAGTCATATTACTTTGTACATCATCCTCAAAATATTATCATGATAATCTTCTGAGGATAATCTTCTGAGGATAATCTGAATAAACATCAAAATATTAACAAAACTACCCACAACACTTGTTTGGTAATCGAATATCGATGGTTTTTCAGAGTTATCTTCATTTCTTTTACTTCTCATTCTTGTTGATATATCCTGTGGCTATCCAGAATGGAAATAATTATCACAACCAATTATGTTGAAGACATACTTTGTTTATCTTCAACAGTAAAAATACACAGAAAAATAGAGGATAAGTTATATAGAAATAAGTTAATCAAAGTGAACCATTATTTTTCAGAAAAAAGAAAAGAAAAAAAACCTGCTGAGGAAACCATCTTTTTTTTCCTTTCAAAATATCACAGCCCAAACAAAATTAATTTTTAAAGTTAACCTCTGGTAGTATTTGATAAGGTTCACCTTGTTCACATTCAACTTGAATGCTCAGATATTTTGCCTATGTTATGATTAACTAGGGATATGCTAAATCAGCAGCCCCGCTCTACCCCAGCCAAGCCACTCTCAATTGGATACCCTCCAAACGTAATGCTGCTACTCTTGCCCCAAATATTTTCAAGTTGAAAATACTTGGCTTTCTCAATATATATTACAGGAAAGGAAAAAAAATATCTTTTTAAAAAGCAAAATGTCTTCAAGTTTTAAAAGAATGTAATTTTGAAAAGAATATTAATAAGGATTATAAAGTTTCCAACTTTAAAATCTGACAGAAAAAAAAAAAAAAAAAAAAAAAAAAAAAAAATTGTTTTTATTATATATAGTATATCCACGACAAATTTGTTTCTCACTTAGTGAATGTTTAGGTGGAAAATCATCATTTTTCCATTTTCCACCTGAAGATTCACTAATAAGTGAGAAACAAATTTGTTGTGGATATACCATAATATTGTTATATTATACAAGCTTTATTTTAAGTAATATTGAGCACTATTGTTATAAATACCACATCATAATAATAATAATTATTATTATTATGACGAGAATATATCATATTTGACGGCATATAATCCCACTTTTACCCCCTAAAAAAAATAATAAATAAATAAATGGCTCAAAAGGTAAACATAAACCTGTGTTAACCAGCCCCAAATTTGCCAGAACTTGAGGAGTTAAAAACTTGGTGATATATGAGAGGTATTCAGGGAAATGCGTTTTTTTCATAATATTATTTGATGAAATGAAGGGGGGGGGGGGTTGTATATGCTATCAAATACAGTAGTTGACATTTTTACATTATGCAAATATTTTCAATGGTTGAGGTTTACTTGATCGACTGGAATTCTTTAACAAAAATATCTACTCAATTCTTAGAGTGAGAATTTTTGCTTACTACCCAAAATTTCAGCCAACATTCTTGCAATTCTTCTGTACATGAAACAGGGTTTAAAATGGTGGCAGTCTATACAACCAGAGGAATTATGGGAAATTTTGATAGGGCTTTTTGATAAGCACACATCAAAATTATTTGCTATTTCTCACCTTAAAGAATTGTATTACAAAAATTTTAAAAATACATTTTTTTACCCTTCCTTTTGCCTACTTTATCAAGTATTTTTAACCATTATTTAAAAAAAATAATTTACTGTTGCTTTTTGATACTTTCAGTTCTGACAAATATTTAAAAACTTAAACAACCAGAATTTATGTATCAAACATGGAAGACAAAGTATTTTAATAACTCAACTGTGGAATATCAACTATCTTAAAACTGACTGCTATTATCATTATAATATAGTTATAAGGAATATTATTTAAAATTAAAAATTAATCTGTTGTATCTAAGAAAAATCATAACCAATTTAGTTATTATAGTTTCTTTTAGGAGTGCTGAATTATTTCCCTTGGATCCTGAAATTCAATGGGTTTTTAGTAACATTTCTTTAACCTATTTGCTGCCACAGACAATATGACTCATCTTAGAAAGTTGTTAGTCCAGTGTTACGGACAACAAAAATCATGGCAGTGAACAGGTTAAAGCAGTGGTCACCAATCTGGGTGATACTGACCACTAGTGGGCAATTTAAGCTTTTAAGTGGGCGATAGACCCATTACTGGGTCACAAAGTCAGATATTATATCTGTCTTAATTCTACCACACAGACAACACTGGAAGTTTCAAGACTTATGACCCGGAAGCGTTATCAAGCTCAGAGATAAAGTAATTGAATTTATCTCATTTCTGATGTGTATTTGTTACAATAAAGTATTTTAAATTTGTAATGCGCTATTCTTTTTTTTTTGTTATGGTTATTACAAAGATTTTGTTATGGTTATTACAAAGATTGCCAACCAAAACAGTGACTTTTATTTTCATTAAAGTTTTAATCTATGATAAATACATTGTATATTTACTTTTTGGAGCCTTTGTATGAGTTTATGGAGTTCCACAATTGCCCAGTTACCTGGAAATGAAATCTATGCAATTTAAGCCATTTTAAATCAATCTAGACACTTTTAGCCATTTAAAATTGCTGTCAAGTGGCTAAATGTATTTTAAATATTAGTGGGCGATATGGAAAGTTTACATTAACAAAAGAGGCAAAAATGGCCGCTGGGCATAAAACAGTTGGCAACTTTACTGAAAACCCATTGAATTTCAATACTTCCCTACAGGTGACAAGGGAGGTAATCCAGCACACCTAAAATAAAGTATAAAAACTGAATTGGTTCT
This sequence comes from Architeuthis dux, assembly GCA_006491835.1. Taxonomy (NCBI): domain Eukaryota; kingdom Metazoa; phylum Mollusca; class Cephalopoda; order Oegopsida; family Architeuthidae; genus Architeuthis; species Architeuthis dux. The sequence continues at coordinate 685,073 of VCCN01001573.1, forward strand.
TATGGTGCTTCATGTGCACAAAAGATTCATTTTTAGTTTTATATAATATTTTTTATTACTAAAAAATAATAATGACGGAGACATTTTTAAAACAGCAAAAATTACACAATGTTGAGCTATTAAAATGCTCTTTCATCCATTGATATACAACTTCTGAACATAGTAATATTACCTTGATTTATTTTTTATTAGATAAAGCATTGTCAATCATTATTAATTTTTTGACTAGCAATTTCTTCCATTTTAATTCTAGTTGCTCTTTATCACAACTGAAAGAAAATAATAGTAAAAAAATTAACAATGGCCACCTAAGTCTTTGAATATTTTTCAAAACTGAAAGTGTCAAAAATCTATGGTAGATTATGTAGCAAGAAATATTTTTAGAAATAATGGTCAAAATTATGTTAATAAAATAGGAAAAAGGGTAAAAAAATATTAAAAAATACTTTGTACACATAATTTTTTCTCTTCATTTTATATATATTCTTATTTATGGTTTTCATTTTTCTTTCTTTTTTTAGATAATCCCTGTTCTTTTTTCATTCAGATTGAAAGTCTCTTAAAAATAATTATTCCACCACCCAATTAGATGCCATACATACAACAAGCAATACTTATTTGATATGGTGAACTCTTGATGTAACAACATTTGTTCTAATGGCACTATTTTATGACACAAGCATTCTAATGGCACATTTGTTTTTATATTCCTGTGAGACTGAATTGGAGATACCTTTTCCTAAGCAAATTAAGAAGTAAATAACTTGCTATTTTTAAATCCAGTTGTTATAATGGCAATTTCGTTATGACAGTACTCCATTAATTTATCAACTAAAATTATTTCTGTAGACAATATAAACCCAGAGATAATCATGGTTGAAAACCTGTTTACACTCACGATCTGGTTAAGCAATGAGAATTAAATAATTTTTTTCCAATTCACTGAATAAAATTTATGGTTTTTGTTAATTAACTGTATACTTTACGGTATTCATTTATTTATTTGTACATTTACAATTTGGGAATAGTAAAGTGTTTGTTTATCAAAAATCTTGTGTTACAATATTTATGGTTTTTGGGAATGGAAAGGTTTTAGCGTATTCGCACCCCTGGCTCTCCTAACCCCGCGAATGACAAGGGATAACTGTATTCAGAATATATCTTGGTGGTAACACTGTTACCAATGTAAATAGTCTTTTTATACGGGAACATTAAGGTGAGGTTACATAAAACAATCGTACTGCACCATTATCCTTTATTGACTATAAGGTTCCAACTTTTGAACCCCCTTGCACTCGGTAATAAAACCTGATCCATGGGGGTGCCAATGCCCCGTTTGCCCCCCCTAGCGGACGCTTATGGATAGATGCCAATCTAGCTACTGAGAAAAATGGAGCTTTGGTAAGCTAAGTTCATCAAGTAGAGTTTCTGAGGCCTGAGAGAAATAACATTGGATAATTGTTCTAGTGGGGGGCGGGCAGGCAAAATAGCTCAAATGTGTGACAAAGTGTGGCCCAGCCTATCACAAAATTTAAGAAGCCCTTGGGGGCAGGGGAAAGAATACAAACAATTAGGTCAGTGCTCATCTTTAAAGGGGTTTGGGGATAGAGACAAAGGGAGGAAGGGGAGAAGAAGGCATTTGTGGTGGGGGTTACAGGTTTTATGAGGTTGAATCCTAAAGTGAATTCAGTGTGGGGGTTGGAAAAATACAAAACGTCTATTGTTCCCCCACTCCCACCCTTGGGTTGAAAAGAAAAGGGGTTGGGTGTGGGGTGCAGCAGTATTGGGAGTGGGAAGGATGAGGATTAAGATGTTGAAAGGCTACTGTGAATTAGTGTGTTGTGGAGGGGGGAGAAACCGGAAGGGGGAGGGGTGGGGAGACCCTAGTCATACACACAGCCCAGGGATAAAGACAGTGACTCTACCCCACTTGGGTTGGCCAGCAGTCTATTTAATGGAGAAAAAGAGAGAATTAGAGTTGAGAGAGAGAGGAGAATGTCTGGTTTTTGCTACACATTAGATGTTGGTACGTTGTCCAAAAATTTTTCCTGGGAAAGCATTACCTGCAAAAGAGAAAAATGAAAATATAACTTTATTATTATTATTGGATGAAGTAATTGTAACACATTATTTTAATCAAATTTGACTAGTTTTTGCCTTCATCTTAATTTCAGTTGTTTTTATATACAAAATGAGGATGCGAGTTCGATTCTCACTGGAGGCTTATTCTTTATTATCCCACGCGCACTGTTATTCATTGCCGTAGAAACAACGGCCTGTATTAAAAGTTTCATATAAAAACAACTGAAATTAAGATAAGACAAAAACTAGTCAAATTTGATTAAAATAATGAAATATAAGTTTGACATTTCTTTATTATCATCAATAATAAGTACAAATTACCATATGTATATATACTTATGTAAAAGTCGACCACCACCCTGCCATTCCAGAAAAATACTAATTTAACTTAAATTGCGGGTAAATGTCAATCTGGCTTTTGAAGAATCGTCCAGAATCGCATATGAGAACACAGAAGCTGTTTTTGAGCAAAGATATTTTATTTAGCAACAGCATCTGATTTCAGGTACAGTACTATACTATAAAAGTCAAACTAGTAATGTTACAAGCTGAGATTTTCTAGAATGTATTAGTTTACTCACACCGTAAAAAAATGACGGCAGTATTTAAATCATTTTGCAATTGTACTGTACTTAAACAATATGTTGCTCTGCATTTCCTCGTTTATGTTCAACTAGAATGAATTCTGAGTTTTAAGTATTGGCAACAAAAAAAAAATGAAAGAAATAAGGGAGGTTACTCTATAGCAGTGCATCCCAAACTTATTTTGTCACAGAACCAGGGCTCCAGACTAACTTTATTTGCTACCATCACGGAACTGTCCCGAAAAACAATTTTAACCATCCCGAAAAACAATCCTCACCAAATTAAAAAAGAAAAAAAAAACATATCTTCCCCCAGATGCATCCGGGACAGAAATGATTTTTTTAAATTTAAAAAAAAAAAAATTTTTTTTAAAAAATCAGTCCTGGAGAAGATATTTGTTCGTCCCGAACACATTTTTACTGTCGCTGGGACGATGGGACAACGTTAATTTCAACCCTGCACGAAACCCATACCTATATTTTACGGACAACCCTGCCATCTTAATTTTAATAAGACATTACACTTAGGTGACTAATTGTTTTTATAAACACAATTAGTCTAACTAAGTTTAATTGTATCCGCTAATTTCAGCGATTTCAAAATGTTGTACCACCAAAATATTTTTCAGTTTAATTTTTCTTTGAAAACAAAAGTTCCTCTCAATACTGTACATTTATAATTACCATGTGCCTACCCCAACCTCTACTTTCATTATTATAATTTTTGAGGGTCAATCTCAACCCTCTCCTCCCTAATAGTTGGTGGGTACAACTACAGATTTGTCAATTCTTAAAGATCGTTGAAGCAGATAAACAATGCCAGGGTGAGAACTTGGTTAAACTAATTGCGTTTATAAACACATATTAAATGTAATGTTAAACATAAATGCTCTATATTAAGCATTTAATAATTATCCCCCTTGATTAATGTTCCAGACAGATAGACCATCATGTGGCATATTATATAAGTAGATGTTTGAATCAAAATTATCATAGCATGAGTAAAAGCCTTAACAAGTTGAAATATATTAGCCATTGTTATTCTGGTAAAAGTTAAAAGGCTAACATGTTAAAATATATTAGTTGTTCATATAAAAGTCAATTTCTTTTTATCAATTATACTAGTTAAACTCATACTAGTTAAGCTACTAACTTCACAAGCTGAGGTTTTCTGGTATGTATTTGTACTAATGCTGTCAAAAATAACAGCATATATGAAATTATTGGATACACATTGCAATTTATATATGTGGATAATAGAAAAAATTATGCAAGGGATGCAACTCTTCTATACTATCATCAAGTAGATTATGTCCCTTTAGTAACAATGTTTATTCAATTGATTTAAGGCATTATAGACAAAAAGTAAATATACAACTACAAGTATACACACCTATATACATTTATGGCGTGTTATTATAGTAGATTAAAGAGAACTGACTACTTACTGTCAAGGAGTTGATTTCCTTGGAAACAGCTCCGATTTCTTTAGCTGCCATTTCATCTCTCTTTAATAAAAAGAAAACACGTCTGGTTAGTCACTCAATAGAAACTGTCTTTTGGCAGCATGCTGTGTTGGGGGTGATAAATTAAAAAATTGGAAAAATGGTCGATCAATGAATAGGTTAATTTTCTCGCATTTTGTGGGGCAGGGATCACTAAAAAAGTCCAAGTTTTCAACAAAAAAAAAAAACAACAAAAAAACAAAAACAAGCAAGAACACTGCCGGACATAAACTATGGGATCAACTTACATTGCAAATGGAACCCCCCATTAAAAGCCGGGAGGGGGGGGGGTGCTAGACATAATAAGGAGTAAATGTTCGCAATTTTCAGCCTGCTAGCTCCATTAGTGCAGTCTGTACCTATCATACATACACACACAGCCAGCCAGACCAACTTGAAAACTGAAGAAACCTATTTTGATAGTTTTGGTTGATGGTTTCTAATTAATTAACAAAGACACATTTTGATTGCATTGGAAGAATCAAGACAGAATTAATAATTTTTGTCTGGATTTATGAGATGAGGACTTATCATTGTCAAACTCCAGGACAAAGTCAGGATTTGACTTTGTTTTCCTACCATAACAAGAACAATCCTCACCAAAATTAGGGGTGTAAACCGATATGTAACATTCCCATTCTCCTACCATGATTTGAACTCATGACCTAGTGATTGGTAGCTGGCTGTCTTACTGACTTAGCTAAATTGACAAGTCTTAGATATTAACGAAAATTTATCATAGAGATATTTATGGGCTTATTTCATTCTAATAACTATAGAAAAAATATATATTTTTATAATCCTTTCATTATATATACAATACATAAGTTGCAGTAATCATCTTTAGTCGGAATAGAAGTAGGAGTGGAGTTTGACTCTGCAGCAGCCGGCTTGTTCCTTGTAATTTCTTCCACTGAATCAAGAGTAAATGACTTTTTTGTACTACCCGAACAAGGGATTGAACTCACAACCGCCAGACAGGTTACTAGATATGCTTAACTAACACTTTTCTCCACTAGGCCATTGTCCCGTAAGAAGAATTAACTAATATGAAAAATCATGGACAGCAGAATGAGAACAATCTCTCCCCCATGGATTGAATAATTCAAAATTCCCATAAGGTTATCAACCACGACAGACACCTGAAGAAGGCAGGAGTACAATGTCCGAAACGTAGTGACTATAACAACCACGATGAGGACACTAGTCCGAATAAATCAGTGTATAACAGAATGAATAGTTTCAGACAAGAATTGAACATGTTTCCTTTATAACATGTACTGCTTCGTTTACCCACAACACAAGTACGGACCCTATAAAGGGACTAAGATGAAGAAAATCTTTTTAAAAAAACCCTTCTCAAAACTATAGAAAATATCTATAAAAAATAGTTTTGTGAATCCTGGGCTAACAAAGCCAACTCTAGATTATAACTAGTCAAGTTAAGGCTGTAGCACATACCAAAATGGGCATCTGCTGGAGTGGGGTCAGGCGAGGCATTTGACCCCCCCCCCTCCCGGGGGGCAATGGGGTTTGAAACTTGGAACTTTATAGTCAATGAAGGATAATGGTGTAGTACAATTGTTTTATGTAATCACACTTTAATGTTCACATATAAAAAGACTATTAAGGGTTACCACTAAGATATATTCCGAATATATGCTTCATTCCTTAGCCCAGGAAATTTCATTGAAAACTTTTGGAGACATTGTGTGGACAGAGAGAGTGAATGCATATACCTCTTCCAACTCTTCCCTAAAATACAAACATTTGACAGTGTTTCTTTAATTTGAGTTCTGACTCTCCATGGTTTGTTTTTTTTCAACAAAAAATAACTAGCATTCCCAGGGAAATATGAATCACCACCACCTATATGTGCTTCTTTTTACCTTGTAAATTAAACAGTGATGGTGAACAGAAAAACTAACTTAAAAGTCCAAATTTAAAAAAAAAAACAACATTTGAGAATGCTGCTGGAGACAAACTAAGGGATCAATTTGGCAAACCTATTTTTGAGGGAAATTTTCAAAAAACAAAAACTTTCCCCATCTCATTGAGGGGAGTGTGTGTGCAAAATATAAAGTTTCTACTATAAACAGTAAGGGCTGGGCGAAGTCTAGATACATAGATAGATGTATATGTTGAATATTTAGGCAGTCACAGATTTGACCCCCACAGGTGTTGAAAGTTATAAACAGGATATTGACGAAAACCCCAAACTACAAGGTGTTAGGGACCAGAAAGTCACATCCGGTGTTCCAAAGTCATAAACAGGATATTGACTGAACTTGCAGGTGGTGGCTGGAAAATCAGTATGGGTGTTCGAACCCGACAAAAGCGACACCGAGGCCCTCGAAAAGGCAGAGAGGTCACTTAGGCTTGGGATGAAGACAGGACCAATTTCCCTGTTGTCAAAGGACCCGTATGCCCTGCTGTCTAAGAAAGATCTGTCGGCTCACATTATCTCTCTCCCACTCTTCATTCTCCACCACTGAACGATGTATCTGATGGAATAAAAATATATCATCCTATTTTTATAAAACAAGTCTCCAGTCTTGCTTTTTCTCCAAGTCCAGGATTTTCCTCCCGCAGACCCATGGCTATACAACATATACATATAAATGTCTGAATAACCTAAACCCAGCAACAGTATTTAAACCAGTGTTGTGGTTAGCAGTGATTTAAAGTTTCACACTTACTTCTTTAATGCAGCCATTATTCTGTGGGTGATTTGTCATTCCTCCATTTACAAGGGTATCTTTGCCGTTTTGGGAAAGGGGTGTCTCAATCGGGCAGATGTAACTATCTGTGTGGCTCTCCGACTTACTACGCTTGTGACCAAACAGTAAAAAGTTGTTACGTCGCTGAAACAAAGAGAAAACAGGATTTTATTTCAAAATAGATACTGGTGATCGTGGTGGTAGCAAAGATTATTCAGTAATCCAGAGTAGTGAACTAGTACGTCTTGAAGTAAAGAACTTAAGAGAATCTAGAGAAACTTCTCAAAACTCAGCAGAAACAGGGGTAGATATTTTTTAGCAAATGCCTCCAGTGTATATACAGTAGCTGTCATAAGTATTTGAACAGACATTTTTCTTCTAATCGCTTGGTTTTGAGAGTT
>VCCN01001585.1:44461-56504 GCA_006491835.1 Architeuthis dux
ATTGGCGAGAACGTGTTTTCATAACCGCATCCGGTCGAGGGGGGTGCCCAGATATATATATATAAAAATATAGATTCTGCCAAACGTTGTAATTGAAACTACTGCCAGTGCTTGTTAAATGTTCAAACAAAATACTTAGATGTTCTAAACTATTTGTTAAAGATATTTCTTGGACTATGTGATAAACTAAAATGTTTATTGGTTTATATTATTTTCACTAATAAAAATGTATTCTAAATTATAAATTTTGTTGTGAATAGACAGTCAACTTAAGATGCAAGTAATTAAAATTAATTTATTTAAAAAAAAAAAAAACATGATACTCGAAGGTGGATAGATAAGTCCGTAGTTAAGGTGAATTATAATATGAAATATTCACTCTATGTAATTAATAGAGAAGTGTTAGATCAAGTGCATTGACGAATATGGAGATTATGTTGAAAAATAAATATTTGCTGTGTAAAATAAATGCTTTTTTCATCATAAGACTACAGACTTATTTACTTACCTACGTAAATGATAACTATTCAAAAACGATTATTAGGTTTATTTCAGATTGAAAAACTTAAATGAAAAATTGTTTATCATCTTTATAGATATGACACGTAGACATGAGAATACATACCACAAAATAGGAGAAGTGTCCCTATCTTTATTTATTGTATATAATTTACACCTGCGATAATTAAGTAGTTTATCATAAATTAAACTGTTGTAATTTTCGCAAGAACACGTATCAAAAAGACTCTTTAATGTACTTGAGCTTTAAACACAACACAATCAACAGCCTCTTGGTACACATTTAACTCATAAATAAAATTTGGTAACTTAAAATAAAAGAGAAAAAAAAATGATATAATTAAAATTATTTTTATAAATTTTGAAAACCAATTCCATCAATTAATAAAAAATAAAAAGCTTATTTAAAATCAGATTTCACAGCCAGTTCAACTTCCTCAACTAAAGTACATTTCTCTTGAGCGAAAAAACGTGATTTAAAATAAAAATACTAATTGTTTAATTATTACTAAAAAGGATTCAGCAAATCTTGTACCTAGTAATAATTTAATTTAATAATTTAAAAATAAAAACAGATCTTAGTCTACAACTGAAGACTTTACACCTTTTTCAACAAGATGTTTCTTTTCTGGTACCGTGTGGCAGAATTAAATAAATGTAAAAAAATATCTTACTAAAGTACAATTATAAGTCTATGCAATGTATACCTATATTTTAATCTTATCTTTAAATCATTTAAGAATAAATAAAATTCAAAATAATCATCGCGAAAACCAATAACTTAAAATCAAAATGACTTCACTAAAATTTAAATCCTAACATTTGAATTGATAGTGATTTAATTTTTAATGCGATTCAAAAACAAATTATCTTTAGTATAAAATATTTATAATTATTTGATCTTAAAGAGTTTTACTAATATATTTTAGTAGTTTTTAAACACTAGATTTAACAGTATAAGAGAAAATGGTAAAAATGTTGTTTTAACTGAAAATAAACAACGTTGGTATCATTTCTAGGAATATTTTTATGGATTTAATAAAGAAAATTATTTTTCTTTAATATTTTTTTTTTTAAATCAACTAAAATTCACTTTAAAATCACTTAAAACATAGAAAATCGTTAAATAAAAACAATCTTGGAGTCTTTTATCCTTATTGCATATGTTAGAGGTTTTCTTGAGATTTTTAAATCTGGGAGTGACACGTTGACATAAAATATCTTTCTGGGACTTATTTGAAGAGAAAACTGAAACACAGCAGATCTTTACCGATATTTCTACATATAGCTCTATTAGTTGCTACAACTATGAAAAATAAGAAAATATACAATGAATAAACATCTTAAAAATTCTTACCTAGGAATTAATTTGATCTTCAAACAGCTGACAACGAAAGAGAAGAAAGTGAGTTGTTTACAGAAGTGGACGGTTCAAAGGGGAAGAGTTCCGCATCAAATGCGTTCGCTATGCTGATTGGATATCAAATACTGACGTGGACAATATAAATTTAAAATACAAGGTTTTTTCTTAATATATATATATCTTTTAATTTATATGCTTTTGATAGATTAAAAAATTCATATTTTGAAAAATTTGAATATTATATATGAAAATGATTAAAATAATTACTAATACGTAGTAATATTCTGCTTGTATAAAATTATTCTGAATAGACCATCAAAATTACCTCCCTTGTCTTATTTTGCAATCTGCTTCTCTCCCTTACATTCTTTTTAGGTATTTAATAAGGCTTAGTCTGGCACAAGGACACAAGTGTTCGGCACCCAATGAAGATAGAGCTCACTACTCTTAGATGCTTTATTGCCAGGGGTTGGAAAATCTGTCCCAATTTAATAAGCGGGGGCCACCGACACAATTTCGTAGGATCTGAACAAAACAAAGTCGTTTGAGAGAGATTTATAGTAGGGGGTGTGGTAGGCACATATGGGAAGTAAAAACGTACAGTATTGACAAGAACAAGACAATTTTTTTGTTTTCGAAGAAAAATTAAACTGAAAAGTCTTTTGGTGATACAAAATTTTAAAATCGCTGAAATTAGCAGATACAATTAAACTTGATTAAACTAATTTAAAGTGTGTTTATAAACACACTTTAAATTAGTTTAATCTAGTTTAATCAAGTTTAATTGTGTCGCAATTAGTTTAACCTAGTTCTTCCCCCTTCCATTGTTTATCAGCTAATTTCAATGATTTTGAAAATTAAAAATGTTGACAAATCTGTAGTTGTCCTTCTAATAAGAGCGGGGAGGAGTGGAACATTTTTCCAAAATCAAAGTGCGGGTGGGGGGTGCATTAGGCACCTAAGAGTAGTTAGTAGAAATGCTCTACAAAACTAGATTGCTAATAATTGTCCTACAGCAGTGGTTCCCAACCTTTTGAGTCATGCCTCACTTTTGTCAATAGGATTACTAGTGTTCCACCCCTTCCATTTATTAAGTTGCAACAAAGAATAATTATTACTTTATTTTGTGTATAATTAGACAGCTTTACACTAAGAATTGGTTCAATTTCCTAATTGTACAGCTGCTGCTATGTATTTGTTACTCAAAGAAAGCAAGCGAAAATAATTAAGAACATATCATTTGAAATACAAATTTATTACAAAAATAATAAGAATTTTGCTATTGTAACTGATATACACATCAATGTGATCTCTGTTCTTGTTTATTTGCTACTAGTTCTTCGATTCGTGGGTCTATTTGTGAGAGAGCACATCTTAAATCATTCCCAACTTGGAGCTTATTTTGAGCAGAAAACCCTATTCTACACTAACACTGGACTTTTATTTTTACCTACTAGTAATTTACTAATAGCCTTATTCCCCCTTGAACTACCCAAATTTCCCCCTGGGGTGAATTCCCCCCTGGTTGAGAACCACTGTCCTACAGCAAGCTTCTAAATCAAAACTTATTTAACCTAAAATAGCAATTCTATAGTTTTAAACACAGATTTTTAAATTTCCACCTTTTCAAAATTTAAACAAAAATTTTAATTATTTTTGTTTTAATAATTCCATGCATCTTCAAAACTTAATTACAGAATATTTACTTCCAAATGTGATGATATAAAATATAAAACTGTCCTCATTTCTATCCCTCTCATCAATTAATAGTGCAATTTTGGGAGTTATCGGCTGAAATATATAGAAGAATTTAGGAAAAATAAATAAATAAAATGCCTGGTAAATGTTTCTTGTACTGATAAGCTTCTAACTTTTTTTTTATTACTTGAATTAATGTGTATTTAATGTTGAATAAGTATTTTTTTACAATCTACTATACAAGTTACACACAGCTTAACATTTCAATTAGAATTTCAGAGACACAGTATTCTTACTAAAGTAGTCCCTTGATATAGCACGGTTCGTTATAGCACAGTTCGCAATATAAATTGGTTGGATGGTGGACATTTTTGCCTATATTATCGCCCACTTGTCCAGAAAACCATGAACAAAAACAGAATTTCATCAAAAGACTTACTTAATATGACTAAAATATTGAATTTCTTTAATTTTCAATCAATTAACATATAATTACATAATGTTTTACACTTAATTTCTTTGATTTTGTGATGAAAACAACAGCTTCATTCACCAGTGAACTTGTTTGACACTCATAACTGACCAGAGCTGGCCCAGTGCATAAGTTAACTAAGCGGCTGCTTAGGGGCCCATGGTCACCAGAGGGTCCTCAAGAAGCATTTGGAGGCCCCCAAATCAAATTCTGCTTAGGACCCCATAAAGGCTTGGGCACGCCCTGTAATTGACTTTTGATTATCCGCAGTTCTGTTATAACACTGTTGTCTATCTTGGACCCCAACACCCGCGTCATAAAGAGGACTTACTGTATTATCTATTGATTAATTTGGAACAAAGGTGCAGAGTGGTGTAACTGTTAGCAATACGGAAAATGGAATCAGCAAGCCAAGTTAAAATTCTGGCTGAGGTAGTTAATGCCCTTGGGAAAGGCATGGATCTACCCCCAGCCTCCAGCTATGGGTAAAATAGTAGGCTAGATGGAGCCTTTTAGCCCTGTAAATCAGTCCATCTAAGAAAAGGCTACTCAAACATAACATCTACAGCTTGGCAGCTGCCTTGGCCATCTCAGGCCCCTAAGCTCCTGAGGAGGAGCACTAAGTTTAAATGGTAGACTGCCCGAGCAGATTTCCACAAGGAATACGCCAACAACAATTTGGAACAGTTTTTTCATCTTCACGGTTTTGTTGCAATGTTTTGGCTGATGTACACTCTGGCCTTCTACAGGCATCTGGCACATGGACGTCACCTTTACCACTTTGACCACATGATGATTAAATGGGGCCCAAATCTATAGTCAGATAGCTTATGACAGGGGTTCCCAGCTATAATGTTGTCTTATATTTAGTGCCTTTGTTTGCTTTGTTGTTCTTTCTGTTTTAGCTGTGTTTAGTTCAAATATGTTTGGTTCATAACTGTATTTAGCGTGTTAAGAAAAAAGACGAAACAGACATGTGTTGACAGGGTGATTTGCCTGTGAAGAAGAGAGCCTTCCCCGTTCCTCGTTCCCCGTTCCCCGTTCCCACTTCCGGTCCGCGTTTCTGGGACCGGAAACGGAATAGGGGCTGCTGAGTGCTTGCTTCAGCGTGTTTATTTATTATTAATCATGTACATTAATACAAAAACATTACACCAGCCTTTTTCAACCTGTTAACCCCTGGCAACTTTTCAAAAGTAAATTTAACCACACCTTGTTTTTTTTCAGTAATTTGAGTTTCTAACATAATAAAGCAACCGACAAAGGGGAAATTTAAAAATACTGTTTATAACTGTAATGAAGAACAATGCTTGACTGTATGGAACTCAAGGGGCTTTATTCAGCTTATACAAATACTGCAGTCCGACTAGACCAAAAGGCAGACAGTATATATAGTCTGATAGAAGAGTTCTCCTAAGGGGAGATAATTATTATCACACTAACTATGTAAATTCAAATGACTACTACGACGACAACGACAACAACAACAATAATAATAATAATAAAAAAGAAATAGGCTTACTTCAAAGTTCCTTCTCAACTTTAAAAAAATGTACAAATACAGAATAAGCAAATTTACACCCTGGGTAGGGGAAATAATTAAATATATTCTTTGAAAATTTAATTTTTGGTTATAACTGCAAAAATAATAGCATGAAGTTAGTCATAAAAAAACAAAAAAAACATATCGAGTAGACATCAAGTTCGACATAATTGACTGATCTGTCACCAGAAAAAATGAAGTCGAGTTTTAACATTTTTGGGAATGGTAAAGTGTTTGTTTATCAAAGGGTTTATGGTACAAAGTTTATGGGTTAGGTACACTCAGCAATTGTTAATAAGACCAACTTCTGGCTTGCCAGGCCTATTGAAGGTTATTCATGTGTTCTGATATTTATATGTATCTATCTATGTATCCAGACTTTACCCAATCCTAACTGTTTATAGTAGAAACTTGAAATTCTGCACACACACACCCCTCAATGAGAAAATATTTTTTATTTTTTGAAAAATGCCCCCCGAAATAGGTGTTTAGTGGGGGATTCAATTTACAATGTATGTTTATACCAAATTGATCCCTTAGTTTGTATCCAGCAGCATTCTCACTTATTTTTAGAAAATTTGGACTTTTTAGTGATCACTGCTCACCACCACTGTTTAATTTATGAGGTAAAAAGAAGCATATATAGGTGGTGGCGATTCTTAATTTCCCTTGGAATTCTAGGTCTTATTCTCTTTGGGTTGTCTGTTTGATTCTTCATCTTGTAAGTTGTGTCCCTTTTATGTTTTGCCACTTGGTTTATAATGGAGTCGGCAGATTCACCGACAACAATTCACAAACAACAAATTACCAACATTTATCAAGATGTAAAATTCATTGAGATACAATTCACCGACATACATATTCACCGAGATCTTTAAACTTACAAAAAGGTTAAGAATTAAAAAGAATTTACTCGAACGAAAATATATTAAAGATTTAGCAATCGTTCGGCAGAGGGCCCATGCCGTTTTCAGCTATTTATGTACTTCTCAAACTTTTAACGAAAAAGCGATATGTGATGAGAAAAAAAGTTAAAAACTTGTAAAAGAATTATTTTTATTGTAAGAAATATTTATACCATTATTCTTAAAAAAAAATGAATGGAAAATTTTTCAATCTACAAATTATATTTTTCATGTTTAGAAACAGATAATAAATATGTGTGTCACTGAATTGTATCTTGATGAATTTTACATCTTGATAAATGTTGGTAATTTGCTGTCGCTGAATTGTTGTCAGTAAATTGTTGTCGGTGAATATGCCGCAACCCGGTTTATACAACCTGTTACAAATGTCCGACAGCTTTAGCGAGGCACCTGCTCTTCTCAACATGATTAATTTTTCCAATTATGTCAACATATTTCTTCTGTTTCATCTGGTCTTCTTTAATCACCAATGCTGTGGTTGGTAACCCACACTGGCTCTGCCAGCAGCTACAGCACCAACCAGTTCCTTCATCTTAAAGGATGAGTCTGTATCCTTTAGAGCATTTTTGACATTTCAATTTCATTTCCATCTGAGAAAGAAATAGAGACAGAGCAAATGAGAGAAAGAGAGAGGAGAAAGAGAGAATGAAAGGGGAAGAGAAAGAGAGAGACAGAGAGGAAAGAAGATATAAACATAGAGAGAAGATTTTTGACCGCTTTCTTCACCAATACCTAAAATCAAAAATCATAAATTAGATTCTACTACTCTAAGGAACAAAATAAAATTTGTTTCATGAAAATAGAGCAATATTTACAAAAGTTACAGATGATTTCTAATAGGGAGTTAATTCTCACCCACCCTGTCTACTAGAACTAGCCAGTACTAAAAGGCCAAATGCTGTATCGGTACAGTACAATATTTATGAGTAATGTCAAACATTAATATTTCTGCAGTGAACCATATGAATATTCACACTGAGAGGAATAAATAAAGACTATAAATAATATTACAGTTTATTTGTATTGTAATGAGATAATATAATACACACACATGCACACACACACACACACACACACACACACACCTATCTCTATATATATAAAACTCAAAATCCGTCTGTCTGTCTGTCTGTCGGTTCCACTTTGTAGGCCACAATTTTGCAAGTAGGAAGCTGAAATTTTGCATAGCGGTACATCTTTTCACGGTGAAGGACATAGGTTGGGTGATTTTTTAAAGGTTTTACAGTGGGGTTCTATTTACAATCTAATTATAATGGTAAACTGGACCCTGATTTTCCGGCCTATGTAACAGGAAGGTAATTTTGCATCTAGGAATCTGAAATTTGACATAGGGGCACATCCTTCTACAGTGAAGGTCATGGGTTATGTGAAGTTCAACTCGGAGGTCATTCAAGATCACCAGAGGTCATTTCTAGTCATTTCTAGCCAATCAAAGCAATTGTAAGGTACAGTTTTGCACCTAGGAAGCTGATATTTGGAGAAGGGGCACATCTCTTCACAGCAAAAGTAATGAGTTATGTGAGGTTAGCCTCAGAGGTCATTTCTACTTTTTTTTATTAAGATAAATGTATGGGAGACAATTCTTTTCCCTCCACATTTCACACAAAATTGGTAAAAAATCTTTAAAAAATCTTTTCCTTCTGTTCTCTGTCACTTTTGAGAAAAATTAATCTTTAAGCTTTTAGGAGGGGGTTTCTATTTACAATGTAACTACAATGCTAAATTTGACATAGGAGTGTACGCAAATAATCGACTAAAATGAACATTTAATTTTATAGAAAACTTTATAGAACATAATTTGTTTTCCTGTGTAGTTATATTTGAAGTTATTTTTCCACGGGCAATGCTGGGTATATGTGTGTGTGTGTGCACACAAATATATATATATATATATGATAATTATACAGGCATTTATTAGTTGAGAACCTATATTTGCCTGGCACAGGTGTGAACGACTGCTAAACGAGCGGCCTAAATCGTAAATGTGAATAAAGAAACAAGCTCCCGGCAGGAATCAATAATATAATAGTTATAAAGACATTTATTAGTTGAGAATTTATATTTGGCCGGTGCAAGGGTGGACATGGGTTCAATTCCCGCATGGAGCTCGTTTCTTTATTCACATTTACAATTTAGGCCGCTCGTTTAGCAGTTGTTCACACTGGCGCCGGGCAAATATAGGTTCTCAACTAATAAATGTCTTTATGATTATCATATTTGGTCCGTTATAAAAATTATCCATCATTTGATTTCATACTGTCGTCATAGAGAACCATATTATATTTGTGCCTAAATACGAATGTGAGAGTAGAGAGACCAGCAAAGTGTAGGATTAAAAGACTCCTGTCTACCATGAGAACTTTGTTAGCTCAGTTGGTAGAGCTGTACCTGTGTTTATGGTTGCTTCCAAGGTGGACATGGGTTCGATCCATGCATATCGCTTGTTTCTTTATTTACAGTTACAATTTAGGCCCCTCATTTAGCAGACGCTCCCACCGACGCCAAACAAACAGATTCCCAACTAATTAAATGTCTTTATAATTATCATATATATATAGCCTGTGGAAACTTTTTTGTTTTCTCATAACTGTTTATTTCCCGTAACTGTTTACACATTTCCAAAAACAACCAATAGTGCATGACAAATCTCCCGCTCTGCCTTCCCCATTCCGAAACAATGTCCGCTATCCCGCTTGCAATATACCTGCCCCGATCCACCCCTCATCAATGCACTGTCTATATATATGTACGTAGAGAGAAAAAAAAAACAAAAAAACTTTTGGTTTGTTCATTTCGAATTAACTACAATTTCTGTAGATGTTATATTATAATTAGCTAATGTAGATCACACTTATTATAGGGGATCATCAGCTGTCTTCCATGAACCTTTTTCATATATATATACTAGCAGGGCAACCGGCATTGCGGTGGAAAAATAACTTCAAAGTTGACAACACAGTGTAAAATATGTTCTGTAATATATATCTACGTAGAGAACACATAAAAATGAAAAAAGAGTATTTACACAGAGAGCTTATTCTTTGCTTCTGATCTATGCTGTTTACTCAATGTTGTAGAATGATGGCCCGAGAACTTTGTTAGCTCAGTTGGTAGAGCTGTACCTGTGTTTACGTTTGCTTCCAAGGTGGACGTGGGTTCGATCCATGCATATCGCTCGTTTCTTTGTTAGCTCAGTTGGTAGAGCTGTACCTGTGTTTACGGTTGCTAAAAGTTAAAGTGTGACTAAAAACGTTTAATCATCAAAACCTGGAAAGTGTATACCAATTGCTATATTTAAAAAAAAATTAAAATAAAATTTAAGGAATATCAAATATATGTACATTCATATTCAGAATTTTTCAGAGAATGTTTAAAGCTATTTAAAAATGAGTATTCTACTTGATTATGCTGATAAATATACATTTGTAGAGCGCGAGCTGGTCTCTACAAGGTTGGTTATTAGCAAAGGAAAAATAAATGTTAAAAAGGGTTACTAATTAAAGTTGAAGTAGGATATGTAATGAATGGTGAGGCAGGGGAGATGTTACTTGGGTTTGTAGAAGAATGGGTACCGTTTCTACAGTTGAAATTAGGGATGGCAAAAATGGTCGCCACGTGGAGCCGGTAGTAGCAGCAGGAAAGGTCAAGGGGTCAAAAGAGGAAGGACCGCAAAAGACCGTATGGTTTTTGGGCGGTAAAAGCAAACAAAGGAAAAAGAATGAAAAACACAAAAGTGTCGGGTTTAAAGTTTAAACAGGCCATGTTTAATAAAAAATAATATGTATGGAAAAAGGGGTACAAGAAAAAGGAAAAAAGAATATATGCATATGTAAGGTTTTTGGGGGAGATGATGGCGAAAAGAAAAGAAAAGAAAGAGGGACTTTTGCCTCTAGCCATTTTTCATATTCCGAAATGTATTTTGTGAGACGGCAGTGTTAGTTATAAAACTAAATTATGTAGGCTATTAGAGCTCTTTAATAATGTGTCTGCTCTCAACAAAAGAAATCGGTGTTAGGTGAAAAGGAGGGCTTCTGACAGAAAGTAGAGAAATGCCAGGCATGAAGGAAATGGTTTTTGGTCAGGATGACTTTTAAGGGTTGCTCCGCTAAACCTGACTTTTACCAGAAACTAATTATAGATGGTCGTTAAACATTCTCGGAAGGGCCTATGAGTGAGGCATTTATTCCTAGTTTTGGCGAAAAGGAATGGAGAAAGGATGACCAAAGATTTTAGGTAAGAGGGGGAGATGTTTTACGTGCCAGAGAAATAGACACGGGCTAAGGTAGCGCTGTAATGAAAACAGGCTACAAAAGGCCATGAGAATTGATAGACAAGGGTTTTTATAGGCATGCTGACATCACGCAAAAAGGGAGCTAGGTTTAGTTGCGTACTTCATAGGGATCAGAGCTGGCCCTTGTCGAAGTGACAAGACCAGTTTGCTATTCTAAACCCTGTTTTGGTACTTTGTTAAAAGTGACCGCTACACATTCTTTGCATCTTCAATATTGAAAAAATCTAATGGAAAATATAAATAAAAAGTTTAGTTTTTTAATTTATTTAAATGTACAAAAGCTTTGCAAGGTAAATTAATGACTCATTAATGTTTTATTATTTACTCTACAATTTTTTTATCATCTTAATAAAGACATTTTCTATTTAGATGTTAATCTGCTTTTATATCTGCAGATAGCATAAGCCATAAAATATGTTAATAAACATCCTGATATTTGTGAGGAAATGAAAAACCTTTGTGATTGACATTTAAATTTAACTGAGATTAGCCATTATTATCACAGGTTTATTTTTGTACATCTTTTAGTTCTTCAAGAATAAAGTAGAATCTTAATTCGGGAAAAAAAAAAAAAATTGCTATATTGTAGTTTTATTTCAGAAAATAACCTTGGTGTCTTCATTCAATTACCTTATGTTCAGAAAAATCTCAGTTTAGAAAGAAGAAAATTAATCAAATTATTTCGGCGGGAGGTTTCTATTTATATAGTAACTATATGCTGAACTGGACCCTTACTGTACGTCATTTGTACAAAAGCATGGTTTAGAAGTATTTAGTATACTTCCGTAGCTAATGAACATGTTTCGGGGATTTAATCATGTTTAATTATAATCAGATAAATGATTTCGGACGGTCGTACAACGGACCAAAAGTAATTGTCTAGTTCAGTATTATAGTAACATCGATCCCACCTGCCGAACATATAAATTATTGTTAACAACTTATACTTACCAAAAGGTAATGGAGGTGTTATTGAATCATAAAACAAATTTGTAATTAGATTTTACTGGTAAAAGGAATGATAACCTAAAAATCAACCCCAAAAACTAAGATGAAGGTAAATAGTAGTCAAAATAAGAAATGGTTTACAACAGGGCTTCCCAAATTATTTTCATTGGTGACTCACTGTTATAAAAGCAAAATGCACTAAAAAAAGAAAAAAAGGTGAAAGAAAAATCTATAATAAGGCTTTATACTGTTTATTAAGACA
>VCCN01001585.1:57032-72618 GCA_006491835.1 Architeuthis dux
ATTAAGAAAAATCTATAATAAGGCTTTGTAGTGTTTATTAAGCAAAATCTATAATAAGGCGTTGTACTGTTTATTAAGAAGAAAAAAACAAAATGTCATAATATAACAGAAATGAAATTTGTTTGCATAACATCAATGAAAATAGCATTGATGCATTTAATAATAAGCACCAATAGGAGCAAATATTTGTATAGAGATAAAATGAAGAAAAACTCTTGTTACATAATTATTCTACACCAATAATCATTACACAAAGCCCAGAGTGGTCCTGACCCCTACTTTGAGAAACCCTGGTTTTAAAAAAATCATCCGATGAAAATCTTACTAAACAAACAATTTCAATGTGAAAAAAATGACCTCGTTTCAGGTTGGTGAACAATCAAATAAGACGCCTGTAAGATTCAAGGTGTGGGGAAGGGGTGTAAAGATTAGAATCAGTGGTGTGTAAAGATTTGAATCGGCCGGCTGTATATCTCAGGTTATGGGTGTCAATGGGTGTCAATATTAGAATCGTATTACTGTAGATGTTTTTTCCTCAATCTGTGATGGAAAAACCATAAAATTTGTATAAAAAATAATTCTATTGTAAGACACCTTTGTGTTATTTAAAAGAAGAATGAATGGGGGAAATCTTGATATAAAAAAAATGTTTTTCCAATGTTTAGAACAGAAGATAGGCTCGAGAATGACCTATGGTGACCTCAAGGTTAGCCTATGTGGGAAGTCAATATTTATTGATTATCCATGCAGAATATTAAGTTGATAGTCCTTGTAGTTTTTGAGGAGAAGAGGCACAGACAAACAGATGGCTCAAATATTACTATATATATGTGTGTGTAGATACATCAATAAGTCCATGGCCTAATGATTAAAAAAGCACTTATTTAACACAAGTATCCGGTCATATAGTTTTAATCAAAACAGTCTGCAAAATCCTCTTTTGGAATCGCCATCAGCTGCCTCGTCGTGTTCTCCTAAATCTCGTCCAGGGTTTGAAATCTCTTTGTGAAAAGCCAGAAGTTGCAGGGAATCTGAACTGTAGGGGTGACTGACAGACCAGGGTTATGCAATGTTTTGCCAAAAATCCAAGCACGAGACATGAAGAATGCAATGGTCACATAATACATAAGCTCAACAATGATGTCTCACTGCTGACTGAGTAACTCCACGGGAGTGTCTGTTTATGCATGCGCAGTAAGGTCCCTTCTGATTTGTCGCAAAGTTACATCAAGGCCGCACAGCCGGTTCTTGAGATATTTAAAATGGCTGGATAATTTTCAGACAGACATCATATTATTATAAACTAGCTGGCAGAATTTTCAGTTCCTCAGGCAGGCCTAAATGGGGCATCTGGGCCCAATAAGATGGCAAAACTGTTTTTTAGGGGTACCTTAATTCAATACCTCTGGCTACAATGCGTGTTTCGGCTACTTAGAGGTCACATATAGATAAACGGAATCAAACTTTTAGTATTATATAGATAGATAGATACATGGAAATCAAATCACTATTAACAGGCAGTGTGCTAACACAGACCTCACACTAAGTAAGGACACAAAGTAAGGGTCCGGTTTAGTATGATACACACATTGTAAATCTAACCAAACATATTCATTATTATCAGGCAGAGCACTAAAACAGATCCCACACTATTATTTTTTGTCTGAATTTTCAAAAATTAATAGTGAAAAACATGCTTCAGGGTCGCATTAGTAACAACCGAAAATTTGGAGGCCATAGCTCTAGCCGTCCTTGAGTTATGCTGAAGGAGACATATGGTCAGTTATTTGGTGAATTAAAGTAATAGTAAATCTTTTAGGTAAGCGCGTTTGCAGCTGAACACAAAGTAAGGGTCCAATTTAGCATGATACACACATTGTAAATCGAACCCCACACATCATTATTATCAGGCAGAGTGCTAAAGCAGACCCCACAGTACTATTTTTTGTCTGAATTTTCAAAAACTAATAGTGAAAAACATGCTTTTGGGTCGCATTAGTAACAACTGAAAATTTGGAGGCCATAACTCTAGCCATCCTTGAGTTATGCTGAAGGAGACAGACAGACAATTTTTTCAGGTAAGAGCGTACGCTGGACACAAAGTACGGGTCCGGTTTAGCACGATACACTCATTGTAAATCGAACCCCACACTAAAACCTTTAAAATTGTTGGAATTTTCAAAGACTAGCTTGCTAAAAACCTGCTCCTGGGTCCCATTAGTACACACCAAAAATGTAATGGGGATATGTTGTGTGGTTCCTGATTAGTCCTCTTCAAAGTATGAGACCTCATACACTTATCCCAGGATTGCTCCCACTTTTCAAAACAGTCCTCTTTTGGAATCGCCATCAGCTGCCTCATCGCATTCTCCCTAATCTCGTCCAGGGTCTGTCACATACATACAGACATTTGGTGAATTATAGTATGAGTTTGTACCAGTTGCGGTCGAAACGTCTGGCTTGATAGGCCCCAAGGCATTGAAGCTCATTCGCTGAATAGGCTCCATAGTTTCTCAACACCATAGTTTCTCGAACCGCACGAGGCCACATGGCTCATCCAGCATAATTCGATGGCAGTCATCCGTGGCAACAGGCTCTTCATAAAACAACGAAAAAAAGGGATTCCGGTTTATAGTGATGCATGTTAAACAACTCTGGTGAATACATAAAGTTATTTATAGATGCAGCAGAAGTTTTGTCTAAATGTTTAGGTTGAGTGTTATAGGATGTTGTGACCCAGCCACTAATACTACTTGCTTGCTGCATCTGGGCCAGGTTCCTTGTGAATGCAAATTGGGACCTAAGCATTTAGAGAAAGGCTTGTCTATTTTTTGTTATTTATTTATTGGCTGACAGAAAATATACTGGACTTTAATATTTTGATAGCTCTCTACCTGAAAAGCACTTTGGAGTGAAAATTCTTCAGAATTGTTCATTAATAGTATGAGTATCAATCCCTTTTTCCACACTCATCATCATCATCAATCCTTTTTTCCATACTCATCATCATCATCATCATCATCATCATCAATCCCTTTTTTCCACACTCATCATCATCAATCCTTTTTTTCCACACTCATCATCATCATCATCCTCATCCTCATCAGTCCCTTTTTTCCACACTCATCATCATCATCATCATCATCATCGTCAATCCCTTTTTTCCACACTCATCATCATCAATCGTTTTTTTCCACACTCATCATCATCATCTATCCCTTTTTTCCCCACTGATATTCCTCACTCATCATCATCATAAGTCCACTGCTGGACAAAGGCCTTTCCCAGTTCCTTCCATGTCGACCGTGACTGTGCTAACCTATGCCCTGTCTTACCGGCTAACCTTTCTATCTCATCTCTCCATGTTATGTCTGGTCTTCTCCTACTGCGTTTACTATCTCTAGGGCACCAATCTGTTATACTTTCTTTTTGCTATGTGTCCAGTCCATTTCCATTTTTGTCTCTTAATTATTAATCACTGCTACCCACAACAGACCGGTTTAAACACTGTTGCTGGGTTTAGGTTAGTCATGGGTTCTGACATTTTGGGGGGGAATTTTCAAAAAACACAAACAAAACATTTTCCCTACTCATTGATCGGAGTGTGTGTGCAAAATTTCAAGTTTCTACTATGAACGGTTAGGGATGGGCAAAGTCTGAATACATAGATAGATAGATACATATAAATGTCAGAAGACGAGAATAACCTAAACCCGGCAACAGTGTTTAACCCAGTCTGTTGTAGGTAGCAGTGATTAATAATTAAGAGACAACAATGGAAATGGGCTGGACACATAGCAAGAAGAAAGGCTAACAGATTGGTTTCCAAGAGATAGTAAACGCAGTAGGAGAAGACCAAACATAAGATGGAGAGATAAGATAGAAAGGTTAGCCGGTAAGCCAGTGCAGAGGATACATAGATAGATAGATAGATAGATATAAATGTCAGAACACATGAATAACCTATACCCAGCAACAGTGTTTAAACCAGTCTGTTGCGCTTAATTCACAAGCCTTCAGCTGAGTTGTTTGTAAAAGCTTTTGAAGAAAGCAGACAACTTCCAAAGAAAATGGCCGCTGCCATTGGTGTGCTAAATATCGGTCCACCTTTTCCTGGCCGTATCACTTTTAACCTGTTTGCTGCCACGGATGAAATAACTTGTCTTGGCAAGTTGTCAGTCCAGTTCCATGGACAAGATAACTCTTATAATTGCAGGGCAGCTGGAGCCCTTTAGCCACAACCCCGTAAAACAAACAATTGCAACGAACAATAATTGGGTTTCCATGGATTGTTTAAGAAATGGAGACAAAATCATTGCCTAGTATGTTGTGCAATGCATGAAACAACCTTGCCTTTCTTATCTTTCAGATGAATATACATATGTTAAGATAGATTCTTCAAATACTAAGAAACTTGTATGACAATACAATTCTCTACATTTCTAGGATTGTTTTCCTGGCAAAAAATACCTGGTACTCATGATAGTGGTTTTGAAGTATAATAGGCATCCCTTCTATCAATAAACCTAATATTACAAGCAAGTTTTACCTATGGATAAAAGCATTTCTCTTTCCAGGTTTGCACTTAATTTACTAATGTAAAAGCTTCTTTGATCTAAAACAGAGGTCGGGCCAGATCTGCCCCGCAAGAAATATTGGGATGCTTACTTTTTATGTTTTAAAGATTCTGTGTGTCTTTTTAATAGATTCAAAGGATGCTTTGATTGAAATAAATCGTGACTAATGTGAGTTCTTTGATTACTAATTGTCATCCTTGGTTAAGCACAAATGATTTTCTAGCATCAGTTATTCATTGATTTGAAGCAAAATATTAGATGTATTTAAAGATACTATGTGTCTTTTTAATAGATTCAAAGAATGCTTTGATTGAAATAAATCGTGACTAAATTGGGTTCTTTTGATTACTAATTGTCATCCTTGGTTAAGCACAAATGATTTTCTAGCATCAGTTATTCATTGATTTGAAGCAAAATATTAGATCTATTTAAATGGATAATTTCCATATTTTAAGCTTTCTATGGCATTAAATGTTATGGCGTGTATTAATGATTGGTCGGTGGGTCAGATAATTATGGCCCACTGTCCAATCATTAATACACAACCTGGCCCGCAGAGGCAAAAAAGGTTGCCAATCCCTGATCTAAAAGGAACAAATATTATACTTTAATTCTTGGCTGACTGGAAGAATTTGCATTATGTTGTAAATATTACAGACTGAAATATTTTCCTTCTCTTAGGTGGGTTGTAATAACAAACTCAAGCAACTTTCAGCAACCAATCTACTGCTCCATAACATTGTCATTTGTATATATAAGTAAGAGGTGTTACATTGTCTGTCTGCTATAGAAACCACCTAAACATGGGCTCACCCCAACCAAATTTTGCATGCATACTCCTTCAGTTTTGACCCTTTAAACTGGAAAAAAAGTTTACCTTCACTGCCCTAGTGAAGGTAAACTTTTTTTCCACTTTAAGGGGTAAAAAAATGAAGGGAAACTTTTTTCCACTTTAAGGGGTCAAAAGTGAAGGGAAACTTTTTTCCCAGTTTAAAGTGTCAAAACTGAAGGAAACTTTTTTTCCACTTTAAGGGGTCAAAAGTGAAGGGAATCTTTTTTCTGCTTTAAGGGGTCCAAAGTTAAAAGGATATTTTTTCCCACTTTAAATGGTAAAATGTGAAGGGAACCTTTTTTCCACTTCAAGGGGTCAAAAGCGAAGGGGAACTTTTTTCCCAGTTTAAAGGGTCAAAACTGAAGGGAGTTTTTTTTTCAACTTTAAAGGATCAAAAGTGATGGGAACCTTTTTTTCCATTTTGAGGGGTCAAAAGTGAAGGGAAACTTTTTTCTGCTTTAAGGGGTCAAAAGTAAAAAGGATACTTTTTTTTCCAATTTAAGGGATCAAATGTGAAGAGAAATTCTTTTCCATTTTAAGGGGTCAAAAGTGAAGAGAAACTTTTTTCCAATTTAAAGGGTAAAATGTGAGGGGAACTTTTTTCCACTTTAAGGGGTCAAAAGTGAAGGGAAACTTTTTTCCGCTTTAAGGGGTCAAAAATAAAAAGGATACTTTTTTCCACTTTAAATGGTAAAATGTGAAGGAAACCTTTTTCCACTTTAAGGGGTCAAAAGTTAAAGGAAACTTTTTTCCACTTTAAGAATTGACTTCTTAAAGTGGAAAAAAGCTTTAGTCTGTTTTTGCTGCTTAAATATTTAACCTACTTCGGCTAGTAGTAAATACTTCTACACCAATCACTGTGGAAGCTCATTTTAGGTACTGCTGCTCTGTCTGGGACTGCTGTGGCCTGGCTAAAATGGCTCAACCTCCTGGTAAATCCACCTCATAAATCTAATGCTCTTTCAAATAAAAATGAAAAAACTGCGGCCGCCATCTTTATTTCAAAATGGATGCCATAAAAAATCAGATCGCGTATGTCCTTCTTTTATATAAAAGAGCATTAAAAAATCTACCAGTACGCGAGTTACTACACTTCTTGTTAAAATTTCAACTTATCTACTGTACAATACTGCGAATCATTTTTTATGGCAACCATTTTAAAATGAAGATGTCAGCCGCAATTTTTATCAGATCGTGTATATCCTGATTTCATATGAAGGAACATGAAATAATCTACTAGTATACAAGTTTTCACACATTTTTACATTTTAAACAATTCTGATTGAAATGTCAATTAATCTATATTACAAATGTTGTTTTTCTTATGGCGTCCATTTTGAAATAAAGATGGCGGCCGCAATTTTGTTCAGATCATGTCTATCCTATTTTTATATGAAAGTACATTAAAAAAATCTACCAGTATGTGCGTTTTCACATTTTTTTTCATATCTAGAACAATTCTGGTTGAAATGTCAATTAAACTATATTGCCATTTTGAAATAAAGATGGCGACCGCAGTTTTGGTTAAATAGTGTGTATCCTGCTTTTATAGAAATGAGCATTAAAAAATCTACCAGTGTGCGAGTTACCACACTTTTTTCACATTTTGAACAATTTTTGTTGAAATTTCAACTTATCTGCTGTACTATATGCGAATTTTGTTTTCTATGGCGGCCATTTTGAAATAAAGATGGCAGTGTATCCTAGTTTCATACTTAAGAGCATCAAAAAGTCCACCAGGGTGCGAGTTTTCAATTCTTTTAACGTTTTGAACAATTTTGGCTGAAATTTATTTTTCTACTGTACTATATTTCGAATTTTGTTTTATATGGTGGCCATTTTGAAATAAAGATGATTGCCGCAGTTTTAGTCAGATTGTGTATATCCTGTTTTTATATGAAAGTGCATACAAAATCTATCAGTATGCGTGTTTTCACTCTTTTTTTCATATTTTGAACAATTCTGGTTGAAATTTCAATTAATCTAAGTTGCGAATTTTGTTTTTTTATGGCGGCCATTTTAAATGAAGATGGCGGCCGCTTTATGTATCCTGGTTTTATATGAAAAACCATCAAAATATCTACCAGTATGCGAGTTTACACATTTTGAACAATATGGTTGAAATGCTAATTAATCTATATTGCAAACTTTGTTTTTCTTATGGCAGCCATTTTAAATGGCGACCGCGATTTTGGTCAGATCGTGTGTATCCTGGTTTTATATGAAAGAGCATCAACATATCTACCAGTATGCAAGTTTTCACACATTTTCCACATTTTAAACAATTTTGGTTGAAGTGTCAATTAATCTATATTGCAAATTTTGTTTTTCTCACGGTGGCCATTTTGAAATGGTGACTGCAGTTTTGGTCAAATCGTGTGTACCCTGGTCTCATATTTAAGAGCATCAAAAATCTACCAGGGTGCGAGTTTTGAACAATTCTGGTTGAAATTTCAATTTTTCTACTGTACTATAATATTTCGACGTTTAGAAATTCTCAGGGGGGGAGATTTCCTAAAAATGCTTTTCCCGCCCTGTTGGGGTGGCGAAGAATATTTTCAATTCTACAAGATCTAAAACTGCTATTTCAGTTTATTGAAAACCTGTCTTAACATAATTGTAACAAAATGCGGGAGACTTGGCAGGTCTGCAAATAGGAGGGAAATAATAAAACATTTTTACAGGGATATTTTTTCCAATGCGGGAGATTCGTACAAATTCATTAGATGCGAGTGTGTGTGTGGGGGGGGGGGGCAGCACTTGGCTTCAAAATGCGGGACTCTCCTGCGAAATGCGGGAGTTTTGATTGGTCTGGTGTATGCAAGTTTTCACATTTTGAACAATTCTGCTTGAAATCTCACCTAATTTCCTGTACTAACTTTAACACTTTTTAAACAACTAGTGCTCACTACGACCCATAAAACTGTTTCCCCAAAGTGGATTGCGGTGGGCTTTTTTTAGTATGTTAATCTACTAAACGGCGCCAAATTTAGCTTTATACTTCCGGGTAATATTTGTTTGACTGGACTAAGGCAGTGTTGCCGATTTAGTGCGTTTCGCGCTAGATTCGACGCGCTTCTTATTTTGACAGTGCAAAAAAGCGCTAAATTACTTAAACATCTTGGCCATTTTTAGCCATGTTTTGGCTATTTTTGACTATTTTAAGTGTTTTTTGGTGGTTTCTGGCCAATTTTGGCTATTTAAAAAAATCTAGCGCTTTTTGGCAGTCAAACTAGCGCGAAAATATTTTTTGACTCACTCAGTGTTGTTAATTCAGCGCGTTTCTTGTTTTGGCAGTGCAAAAAGCGCTAAATTAGCGCGTTTAGGCTTAAAACATTTCGGCCATTTTCTGGCTATTTTTTACCATTGTTAGCGTCTTTTTAGTGGTCTTTGGCCATTTCTGGCTATTTTTTAAAAGTCTAGCGCCTTTTGGCAGTCAAACTAGCGTGAACTGCACTGACTACAACATAAGCCATTCCTGCCAATGCACAGACTTCGAACTTCTTCGAGTTTTGTGATGTGAAATTGACTCAGACGTGGCAAGCACCCGAAGTGGCGTCACACACTTGTTAAGATTCGGATTTTTTAACCAGGCAGTTCACCTAGAAGAAATTTTGATTTTCTTTCAACTTTAGGCGCTTTCAATCCTCGAACCATTTGTTAGTTTTTCGAAAATTTAATTTTTTAAGGTTTTACTACCAATTACATAAAACTATTTACTAATTAAAACTAATCAAATTAATTCACAATGTAACTATAATGTAGGCACTTACTTTCCGCGATTTTCCCCTTATGTTGATTCCCAATCCCATCGGCATTTTGTGAAACTTACTGATTAATATTTTTTGATTTAATCAAATTCTGGCAAACATGGAGATTACGGCCGTAATTATCGGATCAATTGATTGGAACACATTTTTAGCACTCACTTTTTGTAAATACGTAATTTTCTGTTTTTTAAGTGTTTTAATTCACGGAGTTTTTTTAATTCATTCTTTAATGCCCATTGTTTAACATCGCAGGTGTGAAGTGTGTGAATATTTCACACCCACTGTTAAAAATGGCCTCAAAATAAAATCGGACGGAAGGAAGATAATTCATGTAAGCCGTACTCCCATCCAAATGGCGGAAAGTAAGTGCCCAGTTTTTATAGTTATTGTAAATAAAAACCCCTTTGTAAAAGCTTTCAAGCATTTTTTTTGAACTAACAAATTTCCGGATGGTTCAAGGGTCTAATCCTCTAATCGATTGAAAGTACCTAAAATTGAAAGAAAAAGATTTTTCTTCTAGAACAGCGTGGTTCGAAAAACCGATTTTTTATTTTACCCATAGCTACAGTGTTACTATCTCAAAAAAAATATTTTCGCGCTAGTTTGACTGCCAAAAAACGCTAAATTCTTTTTAAAATAGCCAAAAAACACCGAAAATACAGTTAAAATGGTTTAAAATAGCCAAAAAAAATGGCCAAAATGTTTAAGCGCAAACCAGCTAAATTGGCAACACTGCATAGCTAGGGTCGGGTGGTGCGTGTTATGTCATAGCAATTACCGTGGGTGTACGGACTTCCTGTTTGTTGATTAGAGTTGTCGTTCTTGTTCTAAGTTTCTCGCCGTAGTGAGGCGTTGAAGTCTGATCAGGAAGTGGTTAGGTTTCCATTTTGGAGCCCTTTACACAATCTTCGGACGATAAGACCTTCTTTTTTTCATTTTGCTTTTATTTGGACGTTTCCCCCCCAAACAGAAGCATCCATGACATCTGGTGGGACGTTACAGGTAAATATTAATTATATTCGACGATTGTTTTGCATGTGTTTCAATCGCTGACAGCTTTCTTTTCGCCTAGGAAGAAGGACGTACAATAGTGTTAAGTGTTAGGGCGTGTCGTTTTCTTTTTTGATACCCTCTCAAAAACCCTCACATAACTTGTTATATTATTTAGTTTTCTATTAGATAAACTATTATATAACCCTTTATCCGACTTCTGGACCCTTTATTATTTATATTTTTTACTATTTACCTTAATGTTAATTCTTTTTTGTTATCACAATACTATTCCTTTTTTTATTTATTGATATGAAGGTAAATAGTAATAAAAAAAATTAGTAATGGCTCACAATAAATCTGTTTGTTTTATTTATTTATTAAATAAAGTATTTATATAAACTATTATTATTTTGGACTACTATTTACCTGAATCTTAAAAAAATAGTATTGTAATTGTGATGATAACTAAAAAAATAAGGATGATGAAAAAAAGTGGTCAAAAAATAATAATAGCTAATATCACATAACTTGTTTTTTTTTTTCTTCTATTGTATTCGATAAAGTATTATATAAACCATTATTATTAATGTTTGGACTATTATTTACCTTCATCTTAATAAAAAATCTTTTAAAAAAGTATTGTAATAACTAAATAAAAATATGGATGAAAGTAAAGTGGTCAAAAATTAATAATAACGGTTTTATATAATACTTTATCAAATAAATAAAACAACAAAAAGGCTGAGCCATTACTAAATTTTGGATTATTTACCTTCAATAATAATAAAAAAATAGTATTGTGGTGATAAGCAACTAAAAAGATGAAAGTAAAGTGATCAAAAAATTAATAATAATAGTTATCACATAATTTTTTTTCTATTGTATTCGATAAAGTATTATAAACCCATTATTATTCATTTGATGTCTATTTACCTTAGTAAAAAAAAAAGTATTGTGATAAAAACAACCAAACTATTAATATGAAAGGTAAATAGGCTTTTTAAGATTTTTTAAATAATAATAATGGCTCACATAACTTGTTTTTATTTTCTTTTGTTATCAATCCAGTCATATTTTTATTTATTTTTTTAAAATTCAATGTTTTTCTCCAAGATGCCAAGGTTATTTTATTTAAAAAAAAAAAAATAGGAAGGCATTATTAAACAGCTGAATCGATTTATTGTTGTTAGAACCGGGTGGAATATTATTTACGTAACACTTGTAAAATCATTTTATTTATTTATTTTTGAATATTATGATTATTTATTTTTATTTTATTTTTTTTTTTTTAGCTTCATTCTAATTTCTACTTTTATTTTTTTTTTTTAAATCACAACTTAAATCTGTAATAAAAAAAACAAACTACAAATTAAGATGAAGGTAAATAATAGTAAAGAGAATTGCTGGCACTAAAATCATTGGCCGAATTAAATCTGGCCATAAAATGGGTGACCAATGTTTTCCTTCCAAAATTATCTTATATATTTTGTTTTTATTAGATGAAATATTGTGAATCATTAATCGACTATTTTCTATAATCTCAATTTTTTCGAAAATAAAGATCAATTAATTTTAAGCGGTAAGATTCGCTTTTCTTTTTTTAGGAAATGTTTTATTTTGATGTTTTGAATTAATAAGTTCAATAATTGATAAAAACTAGGACATTTTTTCCGCTAGTATTTTGTGATTTCATTCCATAATATCTTACTTACCTCTGTAAATTTATCAGTTTCGAGAAAAAATAATTTTATTAGATTTTACGATGGGGGCTCTATTTACAATTCTAACTAATGCTAAACTGGGCACGCACTTTCCGCCATTTTCA
The DNA here is from genome assembly GCA_006491835.1 of Architeuthis dux. Classification (NCBI taxonomy): domain Eukaryota; kingdom Metazoa; phylum Mollusca; class Cephalopoda; order Oegopsida; family Architeuthidae; genus Architeuthis; species Architeuthis dux. The sequence continues at coordinate 69,030 of VCCN01001585.1, forward strand.
AGGAAGTAATATGCGGCTCGTCTTTTTAAAATGACAAATGTATGAAAACTAATATAAACCACTATTAATTGGTTTAGTCAATTCATTCATAGCCTTGTTTAACCCTTATAGCACTGCCAGGCGATATATAGGACTCGATAACATAGGCAAAAACACTTACACGGGCGATATATCGGCTTAGAAAGGCCAGCCGGACTAGCTTAAAGACTGAAGAAACCTACGTTGACGGTAGTGTTATTCTTTTTATTTTATTACTATATGGTCAAAAAGGCCATAGCGCTAAAAGAGTTAACAATAAATTTAAAAGGTAAAGATTCGCTTTAGAGTAACTAATGTATTTCATTACAGTTACAATTGTAATGTATTTTTAATAATGAATGACGTTCATTTCGTCAGGATTTCTTTCTTTAAATGTTGTCTTTTTAAATAACTGTATTAGGCATAAATTTAAAAGTTATTTTTTCTCAAAAGCCTTTCCTTTTAGATAGTGTTCAGTTTATTCACGATAGTGTACGCAATTTTTATCAAAATGTTTTTTAAAACATCCCATTCATTCAAAATACATAAGCTCAGCTGTTTAAAGCTATGAATTGACACAACCAACTAATATGTGGCTTATCTCAGTTTTGTTTTTACTTGATTCAGGTGACGTGTTAGTCACTTTTCTTTAAAAGACTTTTCGAAAAAAATTAAAAAGTCAACAAATATCGATTGCTTGAACTCATTATTTCGTACTAACAAATCTTAGTCGAAATAACTATTTATTTACTTTACTAGTAATATGTATTCACTCTGTCCCCACAATGTCTCAAAGTTCTCAATCAATTTAAATGACATTTTCTGGGAGGGTGGGCCATGGTCCAAGGAAGAATTGATTAAATTTTGGGCCGGATCCAGGAACTTTTAGTTACCTCCCCTGCATCGTAACTATATGAACTCCTTTTCGTTCAGTTTTTAGTAACAATGGTATTGGTTAGCAGAGATATGCGCTCTCTGAGTGCTTTCTACTTTTCATTGACAATCCTTAGAATAGACGACTTTTCAACTGAGGAGATTCTGTTACTGTTTACTATTGTTTAATCGTATCAAAATGAATCAGTTGTATACTTCTTTATTTATTTTTATGTGAAATCGGTGTTTTTAACGAAACATTAATGTTGATATACTCTTTAAAGATGTAGAAATTCGTATTTTTTAGATCGTAAATAACAAAAAGCAAGACAAAGTTAATAATTTTCGTTTTTATTAAATTCAGGTAAAGATAGTATTTATTTCCAGGGTTGATATGTTTCTTTCTTACATAAATAACAATTCTATCATTTAATTAGATTTTGCTATCATTTTAGAGTCAGTCTCCATTTCAGGTAAACCAGATTTACTTTGTCATTTACGAGGGGAAAAAAATGGCCGCTCGGTCTTAAAAGTTTATCCTATTTTAGTTAAAGAAGATCCGTCTTTCTCTTGCAAAGTTTAATTTGATATTAAACTATATCAAAATGTTAACTTCTTTTTTTGTCTTTACTTTGTCAATATCGTTCTTGATTTCCGTTTTTTTTTCTTCGTAAAAAGTCGCTTTGTTGTTCAGAAAGTGAAGTGTGTATGTGTAAACAACAACAAAATCTGAACGTTTTTATTTCTACATTAAATCTTCTTAGAAAAAGTCACTATGTTCGTTGTCTCTCTATCCATAACGATGGGCTCTTCCACAATAATTTTGCTGATAAAAATATCTCCTACCTACCATTTAAAACAATGGACTCTTCCACTAAAACTAGTTCCGTAGCTTCTTTTTTTAAAAAAAAAAATCATCTCAGATATTCAAATACAATTCGTGAATTTTTTCACGGGATTAACTAATTGTTACATATTGTTTAGATTTTATCAAATAACTTATGTATTTTTGTCTTATTTTCCTCTTGTAAGAGAACTGGAAACAATCTAAGTTCAAAAACAACCTAACAAAAGAAACTAGCTTAGTACACAAATACAAACATTACTAAAATACTCACACCTTAAATGCCAACCCCTATTACATCTGTTAGGTGTATCTTCAGTTGGTCCTACGCTTTACTTTATGATAACTTTATAAATGATACTTAAAAAATGAGAATGTATCTTCTATTTTTATCATGTTTGCTTTAGAAATGATGCAATTGCAAGAAAAGCTGAATTAAATTTAATTATTCATAGATTTGAGGAAATTAAGATCTTTTGTGGTGCACGTTAAATATTTGAATATGTTCTTTAAAATCGTTCAATACTGAGTGATCTTTAAAAGCCAGTTATCACACGATTTTTTTGTCATGACTCATATTGCGCTAGTACGTTAACATTTATTCATTTAAGTTTTATTTATATATTTTTTCAATTCTCAAATATTTGAAGTAGAAGTTTATGGGACTGTAAACGGTTACTTTTGGCATAGATAAAGTTTTTTTTTGTTGTTTTTTTTTAAATACGGGAAAATGATGGCTACACGGAAATGTTTTATTTATTACTATTTAACAGAAATGCTAATTAGTCCTAATTGTTTTTGAAAAAATGTGAATCCGAATAAAGTTAACGTGGTAATGTTTTTAACTAATTTGCTATTTTAATTTTACCGTTGCTGGAATTAGAATGAAATCGATTAAATATTAATATTAAGATAATAGGTTTTAATAAATTAATCCCTGCCTTGCCTTAATTAATCCCTTTGACACCTAACAACAATAATTCCCTCTCTAGACTCATTCAACATTTGTGTCAGTTGTTTTCTTCTCATTCAGAAATCGTTGTTGTCAGCCATACTTGTTTGGTTACTTTGTGAATATTTCTCTCTCGCTTTTACACAAACACTTTTAATCGAACTAAAAAGAAGACAATAAATATTAATCAGACATTAACAGCTGACACAATTGTTCTCTATCTATAGGAATTGCAGAATAATGGGTTTTAAAATAAATCTACATTCAATAAGCTTTATTTTTATTTACTATACTTTCTTCTCTCGTCTCCCACAAAATCTGCAGTCACATGCGTAAAAAGTCGACATCATCAACAAAAAAATAACATTTTAACATCAGGATTTGTTTCGGTTTACAGAATTTACGTAAAATATTATGAACAAATATTTTCCTATGTAGTATGAACTGTTTTAACTGAATCTGACCTTTGTTTCTTCCGGAAGTTTTTCGTTTTTTAGAAAAGGTAACTTTTATAAGGAGAGCGAGTACATCGGCTCTAAAGTGAGTGATCGATTTACAATGTATGTATCACTTAAAACTGGACCCTGACTTTGTGTCCGTTTGTGCGACACCCGATGTTCAATTTACAATTGAGATATCTGCTAAATCAAAACGTAGCCTTTTTTTTCCATTTGTTTTTCTTTTAATGTGTCAAAGAAAATTGTTTTTTACGATATGAATTATAATAACAACCACGGAAGGACTGATGACGTCAATTTTGTTGCTTTTTTCAGTCAGTTACTTCAACAATACAACATCATAGAATTGCTTTTATTGTCCCCGGCGGAAAAAAAGCCGGGGACTATCATTCGCAATGGGTGTTTGTCGTCGTTGTATCCTTTTTCTCAATTGGATAACTTCGT
>VCCN01001586.1:44544-60749 GCA_006491835.1 Architeuthis dux
GGGGGGGGGGGGCGTCGTCTTCTGCAACCGATGAACAACAAGCAAGAGTTCTAAGTTATGTAACTATCTTTAATTTAATGGTCGCAGTCAAAAGATGTCAAAACTAATTCAAAGAGGTATTTTCTATAATTTTGAGAAGAGTCATTAATATTCAAGTGGTTCTTTTCTATAGTTTTGAGAAGGGTCATTAATATTCAAACGGTTCTTCGGACGATTGAACTCCTTCTTGTTATTTGTGTTGTAAACACGACCGACCACATCTGGAGAGAGAACGGCGAGCATCTTCCTCTTTGGGAGGAAGTCCAGATTATTGACAGAGAACGATGTTGGAAGCAGAGAAAAATCAAAGAGGCAGCTCACATCAAAATGTCGACTAAATGCATTAGCCAGACAAGTGCGGATTTCAACCCGATATGGCTTCCACTTCTCAACAGATCTAAACCCGACAAGACAAACACAGAAAAATCCGGGCCCTGTGCTATAAGGGTTACTCCCTTTAAGCATAACTTCTGTTTAACCCATCACACTCGGATTTTACACCTGAAGAAAGTCGAAGAATGGATCGGCCGAAACGTTGTGTTTACAACACAAATAACAAGAAGGAGTTCAATCGTCCGAAGAACCATTTGAATAATTCAAAGAGTCCTTCGAACGATTGAACTTTTTCTTGTAGAAGAGAAATGGGGACAGAATCATGGCCTTATGTCTTGTGTGACGCGGGAAGCAGCTTTGCTTTTTGGAAAGGTTCTTTATCCACCATGGAAGGCAGTTTTTTTGTTTTATATGCAAATTGGCAAACGTTTGTTTTTTGGGAGGTTTGTTTTACGTCGTCGAGAATAACTGTCCCAGCTTTAATAGTAACCTTATCCGTTCACGACTGCAGAAAGAAAACTTATCAACAGAAAATAAACATGATGCTTTATGACTCATATTGATGCCAACCATTTGGGAATATTTGGTATGAGTAACTTTGTTGCCTCTTTTATACAATCATGTGGACACACACAGAGAGGGTGTTGCGCTGTGTGTGTGTGTGTGTGTGTGTGTGTGTGTGTGTGTGTGTGGAGTATATATCTCAAAGACTATCGGCTTTAATCTGCTTGTTGAACAAAATTAGGGGAATATTTGTCTAAAGTTATTATTTGAAATTATTATTTGTTGCAACTTAATAAATGGAAGGGGTGGATACTAGTAATCTTATTGACAAAAGTTGGTAATGACTCGAAAAGGTTGGGAACCACTGGTATAGAGTATATATTTCAAAGACTATCGGCTTTAATCTGCCTGTTGAACAAGATTAGGGGAATATTTGTCTAAACCTATTCTTATAATCATAAACCTACTTCACCTCAACAAAATATAAAACGTATCGGAATAAAAAAGAAACATTGAAAAAACTGCGACTCTTCAGTTACGTTAAGGTAAACATTTTTTATGACACTCGACTCCAACCGGTTCAGCGCGTTTCTTGTTTTGCCAGTGCAAAATGGCGCTACATTAGTACGTTTGCGCTTAAACATTTTGGCCATTTCTAGCCATTTCTCACCAATTCTAGTGTCTTTTTTGGTGATTTCTGGCCAGTATTGGATATTCTTTTTAAGATTTAGCGGTTTTTGGCAGTCAAACTAGCGCGAAAATATTTTTTGAGTTAGCAACACTGATTCCAACCAGTGGTAATGGTTTTTTCTCACGACTGTCGCTTCTACTTGTTGTGTTTTACATTGAATCTGGCGTGAGGTAAATTAATTCTCTTTTTTTTCTGGGAGCGAGGAGGGGAGCATTGTTGACCTACTTATCCGTAGAAATGTCCAAAGTTTTTCTCTTCTAAAAACAACTAAACACATTTTAAAGCCCCCCCCCCTCTTTCTTTAGGTTGGCTTTCTGTTCATCTGGAATGTCTACGGACTAACAACCCCACCTCCATTCACAGGAGAGTGGTGGTCTTAACAGGACTGAATGTTAACACATTGATGGGTCCATAACATTTCGGTGGTGGGGTCTTCTATTTTTGTGTCTAGCAATTATTTTCGAACAAAACAAAACAAAAATGAAATATTTATAAAATGATGATGTTTAATTTGATGTAAAGTCCTTCACGGATCAATAATCTATCTCTATGTGACATTATAAATCCACTGACAAATTGAAACCCACTAGAAATGGGTAGCTTTCTATCAAAAAGGGTCTTAACACGGTGTCTCAACGTGTCGGTCACCTCTTATTGTTGTTCCTCATTCCTCGTAACCGGGACATTTCAGGACAGGTGAATTGTTTTTACTTCAAGGCCAGAGTTGTGGCAATTCATCCTTCCTGGTTTTAACCATTCTTCTTTCTTATTTGGTAGATTTGATATTCTTGACATTGAAATTATTCATTTACTATAGCGGCTTAGACTTCCAAATAACGTCTACGATTATGGTCTTAACCCATAAGAACCCAGACCCATTTCTACTTGAAGGAACATTATGTGGGATTCTGGGTAGGCCAATTGACACACAGTCACGTGACTGCACCAGGATGTTCAGTAGATGTTACTTAGTACACTTCATGAGTTAAAATTAAGGATACAATATACTATTATATAAGAGACTGTGCAGATCAATTAAATTATATGTGACATCGGTGTCACAGTAGGTTCTTTTAGAGACGTATTTCAGTTTTATATATATATATATGTTTGTAGTATGGATGTGAGGGAATCCGACAGAATGATGGGTATGGTTAGACAATGTGGAAAAGGAAAAAGAGTGAGAAAAGCTTGTTACATCTCAAACATGTTTATTATCACGAGGATAAATCTTTATGCATTTCGTCGCGGCGAGCGACGTCTTCAGAAGAAAGTTGAACATGGCTGGTTTAGGATCAAGAGTTATCCGTCTTCAACTATGGCTAGAGAGCCCTGGTTGTCCTACTATCTACCCACAGCCCAGGGGTGAAGAGATAAATTCATGCCTTTCTCAAGGGCGAAGTGAATGCAAATACCATTCCCAGTATCGTTAACCGTTCGGCCATTCCGCACCTCCATGACATTTACTCATGGAAACTGTTGTTGTTTTATGCTTTTTGACGATTTCAATTTGCTCTCCCTCACACACACACTTTTTATGAAGATGTTTTGAATTCAGCTGACACCGGCTGTGGGTTGTGTTTTTTTTTAAATTTCGTTGGTCCTTGGTACCGTACGTACAAAGTGTTTCGCCCCCCTGTATCGTTTTCACGGATGAGTCTTGGGTGAGCTAGCCTCTCCAGCCGTCACCAATCCTACTCTTTATGTTGAGTGCTTCGTCTTTTGTGACACTGGGTACCATTTTTTAAGTCTTTGGTATGACTCGACCATGGATTGAACCCACGATCTACCGAGCCGAAGCCAAGCACTCTATCACTGGGCCACGGTGATCGGAATTTTTGAATTACTAAATATTTAAAATAAACTGAGACCTTGCATCAGCTGTACCAAGTACCTGGAGCACTACGGTGTATTACTGATAAATCTTAATTTAAAGACGGTTATATTCACCTTGTGGATAAACTAAGCTCTTTATGTGACGAGTATTAGAAAATAATCTCATCTTCTTACGGATTTCCTTAGAACTTCTGTCATCAAAGATCTTGCATCAGCCAATCTTTTTACAAAACACCAGACCTTAACAACAAAAGAAAAAAAAATGATGTCAAAAGCCGAGAATAAATAGAGAAGCCATAAAAAAGGGTTGGGTTGCCGCAATTTACTGAAGAAATGTCTTTTGTACAAAAACAGGATTTGAGTTGAACCATTATTTGACATGCATTGCAGCCGTGTTCACATTCTTCCAATTTAATCAAGTAAAAAAAAATAATCTTGCCCTGCCCCAGCGGTAAACAGTGATTGTCAGCATGTCACTCTGAATTAGCGTTAACAGTGTCACGACCAGACACCATTTGCTTGTAATCACACATACGGCAGCCATATTTAACATGTCTTTGTCAAGAGAGACAACTCCTGCAAACAAATGCTGTCATTGCACATGCGTGAAATTCCATTTTTGTCTTCCATTCACTTTCATTTATTCATTTTTTGCCGCCCACAGCAAGGCCAGTCAGAGTTTCCAATGGGCGGGAGTAGCAGGGGTGGGTCCAGCTTGTTGAGCTGACCATCTTCCAAAATTGGGAGGGTTGAAAATTATGTATCCAAGATTAGCTAAAATTGCTTTTCAGTGCATATCAGCAACTGAAATTAAGATAAATAAAAATTTTCGGAAAAATTCTAAGGGTCTTAAAGGTTGTCATGTGTTGAGACGAAAAGAGTTAAAACTCGGAAGATGCTCAGAAAACAGTATAAATAAAACATTTTCGAAAAAATTCTGGGTCCACCCTTGCTGATTATGGCATCTGGTATTCCCAGACGGTCACCCATCTAGGTACTGACCACGCTCGACGTTGCTTAACTCCGGTGATCGTACAAGAACCGGTGTGTCCGACATTATTTGGCCGCAGCTTTCACTAAAAGCAATTTAAATATCTAAAACTATGTATCTCTATAATACTAAAAGTCTGATTCTGTTCATCTGTATGTGAGCTCTAAGTAGCCAAAATGGTGCATTGTAGCCAGAGGTATTGAATTGAGATACCCCTAAAATTAACTTAAAGAATGCAAAGACATCCTGGTAATTTGCACCTTGATAATAAATAATGTGGGGTCTGCCTTCGCGCCCATCCTAATATATATATATATTATAATGACCGATTTGTGAAAGGAGACAACTATTAGATGCTAAAATATAGAGTAGTCTCCCTTATCTTTCTATTCATTTATTTATTACTTGCAAATGCGTAAAGAAACTGGGTTCATCCTGGTCGCATCAGATTGCACTAATGTTCTCTTAAAGGGTGACCCCACAACCTTTCTTTCCCTATCGCCCCCGTTTGCTTATTTTTTTTAAATCTATCGCCCCCTTATCCCAACTCTCGCCCCCTGTGGGTGATATTGCTCCCTTAGCCAAACTCTCACCCCCTTGAGAATGACTGCACGATATTAATTTATGCCTTTATCCAAATAAGCAGTTTGACTGTACATCTTCCAAAAGAAACACTGCTTTCCATTATGTGATTCCTTATCTTGGTTAGGCCAAGTAAATTTCATAATAAATTGTTTAGAATGGATATTTGGAATTTCAGGGCGACCTACGCGTGCTTGCATAATGAATTAACACGATAACTGTAATCCATTTTTATGTGAAAATCTATCGCCTCCTCAGCTCAATTTTGTTATTGCCTCCGTTGAGAATGATTGGTCTAGTCGAAATTTAAAATTTTAGCAATTTTTAAAAAAAAAGTAAACGAGGTAATACATTTTTGTTCATCTTGTGATTTCTGTAGAGAGTTTATAGATTTTACAAGTATTTCTTCTTTATGTGTCATGTCCCTTCAAGACGTGGGTGATCATGGCTCTCCACAGCTTCCTTTCCTTTGTCACTCTCAGCAACTCCCGCTCTTCTATGCCTTCCAGTATTCTTTCCGCCATCTACCTGCTCAAACCCTTCAAGTAGGTTACTCACTGCCTACCTCTGCATCTCTTGTCTTCTATTCACTCTGTGAGTGTCAAGTTCTCCAAGCCTTCCATATGTGTCGCAAAAATTCAAACCGTCTCTTTCTTATTGTTAACCAAGAGTTCTAGTTTTTATTGTCTTCATATACGTTATCTTTTTTAAATTGCATTCATTTTCTTATACATTCTTAAATTGAACTTTTTTTCTTATGAATGAGTTTCGAATCCTCCCGAATAGAATAGAGTAAAAAAAATGACCGTTGCAGGAATAGGAAAAAGAAGGAAAGAAAAATAACCATTGCAATTTAGTACTTTTTACAACTTCTGAATTTCTTTCAAGTCATGTAGCACGTCAGGCTGGTGTGACTTTTGACACGAAGTCAATTCTGCCCGCCTTAACCTTTTCTCAAAAACCTAAGAAAGCTTTAAATGTTGTCACGACGGTTAAACATATGAAATCAAACTTTGGATAATGAAAGTGTTTTCTTAAAGAAGAGTGTGTGTTTTATCCGCTGGTATTCCTGGTCGTCTATATCAGGCAGAGTTGCCAGATCAGATTTCTCAAAAACGGACTATAGTGTTCCTAAAATTGGACAAAGTTGGTCATCCCTGATCGAAATCTGTTAACAGAGGACAGAAAAAATCGATGGCTAAAAATACCCAATAGTGGCTAAAAGTAGCTAGATTATTATCACAATAATTAAAATAAATAGCTAAAAGCTAGATCATTATCACAATAATTAAAATAAATAGCTAAAAATGGCTAGAACTGATATCCGATATCTAAAAACAACAAAATATATCTAGATTTAGATATAAAATATCTAAGTTGGCAACGATGAGTTGTGCCTTAAAATCGGACAATTTTGGATGTCCGTTTATTAAAATCTTTAAACAGACATCAGGGCTAAAAAAGGACACAATGTCCGAAATCGGACATATCTGGCAACCCTGATATCAGGGATCGGCAACCTTTTTGCCTCGGTGGACCAGCTCGCGTATCAATCTGTGGACGGTGGGTTAGATAAATGTCATAAAAAAGTTTTGGTTAAGATTTGGGTTAAAATTGTAGTGACAGCAAAATTTAGAGGTAACTGGTAGAAACGGAACAATAATCATGGTGGTTAGCAAAAGGCGCGTTGTGATCTCATATCACAGGGATCGGCAACCTTTTTGCCGGATCGCGTATCAATCATCAGACGGTGGGCCAGATAAATGCCATAAAAAAGCTTGAAATATCAGAATTATTCATTAGAATAACGCCTGCTAGAAAATCAGTTGTGACCAACCAATGATGCCAATTAGTAATCAAAGAACTCAATTTAATCGCAATTTATTTCAATCAAGGCATCTTTTGAATCAATTAAAAAGACACAAAGAATCTTTAAAACATAAACTGTAAGCATATTATCTCAATATTTGTTCGCGGGCCGGTGAATATCCCTTGGCGGTCCGGATCTGACCCCGGGCCGTAGGTTGCTGACCCCTGGTCTATATTATACGAGTGTAATGCTGTCTGGCCGATTCATATATGTGTGTCCTTGTTGTCTCTGATCACACGAACTAACAAATAACTTCTGGTTATTTGAACTGTAACTCAGTTCACTATATGTCGTTCACGGACGACTTGCGCCTGTCAATCCTGTTTGCAATGGCTACGACCTCTGCTCATAAAACGAGGCTCTCTCACAATGCGCCTCTCGCACCAAGGCGAGACTTAAAGCTCAAGGTGAGACAAGTTGTAGGTGGTGACGACACAGTAATAGTGAGAGTACCCGATAATGGGAATTTCTTTCATAGCAGAAAGTTATTTTAGATCAACTGACAAAAAATCTTTGTTGCGTCCTCAACTTTTTTTAGTTACTGCGCAGAACGAGGCTAGAATTTTCACCATCATAGAAACAATTTATAAATTATTTGCGATGTATTGCCTGAAAATTCTAGCCTGGTTCTGCGCAGTAACTAAACAAAGTCGAGGACGCGACACAGATGTTTTGTCAGTTGCTAAAATAACTTTTTGCTATGAAAGAAATTTCATTATTGGGTACTCTCACTGCTATATGTACAAAGAAACTCGAATCTTTGTTTAACACTTTTCATCGAAAAAAGTGAAGCGAAATTGTTCATTTAACATAAAAAGCTTGCAGAATGTTACATGAGTTGCACTTTTAATATTGTTCTGGGGATGATGTGAATAAACGTCGGAATATCAATAAAATTGATTAAGTCAAATCAAATATGGATTTATTTTAAGAAGAATTTCAGGGTTACTCTTCCCTTTTATAGTTCAAAGTCGTCTGATAGACAAAATGTACGAGTCTCTTTTGATGCTATCGGCCTTACGTATATCATTTTTTACACTGTTCTATAATTAATTAACACATTATTTAATTCAAATAAACAGTGTAAACAAACACTACGGACCTTTTAAGAATTCGGAAGAAAAAGAAAATCATTTCTGTTCTCTGTAAAACCTGCAATGTGGTGTTGTGGGTATTTGACAAGACTAGAGTAGATTATCTTAGCGCGGGGCACACTTAGTCGCGGGGCTCAACTGGAAGCCGACCATGGATTCGTTTAGCCAGAAGCGATCTTAGTTTCCATCTAAATTGAAATTGCCAAATCTCGGAAGACCGATCGATAAGCTTCTTCTGTTTTTCTGCTTATTCTTTTTTCATTCATTTCTTGTCGCTCGCAGCCATGCCAGTCAGAGGCTTCAGGGAGTGGGGGCTTTAGGTTGCGTTATTGAGCGTAGTGTAGAGATCGGTCTCCTCCGGGTGGAACTCTACACGATCACCAGCTGCTTACAGCACCTGGTTATTCCCAGAGGGTAATCCATCTAGGTACTGACCAGGCTCTACGTTGCTTAACTTCGGCGTATCCAATGTGATTTGGCTGCAGCACTGAATAATCTTGTAAGTTGCAAGATCATTACGGACAAATTCCTGGCCGAAAAGTACATTCAGTAGCGAATTTCTTTCTTTTCTTTTCTTCAGCCATCATTCAGCCATCATTCAGCCATCATTCAGCCATCATTCAGTCGTCATTCAGTCGTCATTCAGTTGTCAATGCTGCCTGCAATGCTGAGTTCCGGCACGAACCATGTCCGTCCACTCCTCCACATTTGTCGGTCCAGCTCGCCCGCCTGTGACACCCCCCCCCTCGACTATGCCCCCTGCATGATCGTCTTGCAGAGACTATCGTGCCGTGTGACGTCACCAAACCACGTCAGCTTCCGTTGCTTCACGGTGGCAAGTAGAGGGGACCGCCTACAAGACATTCGACCATACAAACTGTTGCTCGCTTAATCTCTTTCTACAAAGACACGGGCGGGGCCCCCTGATAGGAATGTTATCGGGGGGGGCGTGCAAAATTTATCCCCCCCCTCCTCTGTTAGTCATCCTGTTTGTATACACTTTAATACAGGTATCCCCCGCTTCTCGAAATTTCACTTTACGCCACTTTGGGGGTCTGGGAACGCCCTATAATTTTTCCGATATAAATTAATAGTAATTGCTTCTTCACTTTACACCATTTTGGCTAAAGAAAGGTTTTTATAGGAGCGCTCTACTTTTGGATCACGGAAAAACCTGTATATGCAAACATTTTCAGAGATCTAAAGAAATTTCTTGGCCCTTTTCGGTTCCCTGTACAATGCCCCCCCCATAGGCCCTGGACACAGGAACACCTGTTTGCGCCAAATCGCATGTTTTGGGGCGTAAATCCTAACGTTGTAATGGCGTTTGAATCGAAAGTAGTATTGTGTCGTTTTGTTGTGGAGCAGCTTAACTATAATCCAGGGACGAAGCAGTTTCAGCCTCTCACCAGTTTAGCATGAAGGAAAATGTAAACTACACTTTCCGAGGAATTCTCTGGGGCATCAAGCAGAGAGAGGGAGAGGGAGAAAAAAAGAAGGAAACTAAAGAAAGAAAGAAGGAAACGAAAGAAAAAAAGAAAGATTTGGAAGAAGAGAACAACGAAAGAAAGAAAACTGAGGGTCAGTAAATTCTAGTGAGACTAGTTTATTGGATTTGACGCTCCAGTGGGATTATCACTTGATAATCTTCTTACAGGCATAGATGCCTGTACATTCGTTTGCTTGTAAAATATGTGATTATCAAGTGGCATAAATACCAACAGAAACAAAAAAAGATGAACGAAAAAAGAATTTAGCACCAGCGAAAAAAGAAAAGTAACAACTACAATGTTGAACGTTTTGACTTGTCAGATTGTTGTATATTTTCATTACTTAGCAGAGTACCCGTCAAAAATGACGGGTTTATTTACGTATGGATACATTATACAAATATATATTTTAATATAAATGTATTTAGTGCAAACAGAAAAGAAATGCATACCTCGAACGATTTTCTACAGTTTTTCATATTTTCGGGGGGGGGGGTTCTTCATAATTTTCAGACAAAAAGAATTGTGTAAAAAATGAATTTCTTTTTTAATATGTGGAAAACATCAGTTTTGTTCATGAAAAATTAGAGATGCCTATATTTGTTTTCTGACCTACTACGAAGACAGCCACCGCAGCAGTAGTTGTAGTGATGTAGACGTGGACACATTTAGTCGTGTGCTTTGGCGTATGAGAAACACACAGTCACAAGCTTTGCTTTACCCCTTCCTCTACTTTTTTTTGCTTTAGCGTGACACAACCAACAAACAAACAAAAGTAAAATAAAGCCCAGTAGTGTACGGCCATCAGCTGTCGATTATAATGGTTTAAGATGCACGGTAGTAGAGAACGTGACCACCCACTCTGGAAAACCTTCAGAAGAGCTAGGATCATCGACAGATACCGGACGTAGAGCAATACATAAGCTTCAAAAAACATAAAGTTCTGTAAAAAAAAAATGCGAATACTTTTGATACACCCAAATGAAGAAAAAAAAAGATTAAACTATACGAATCTTCCTCTCCTCACTGTTGTGGTCCTTCTCCGATGTCCCTGCTAAAAAGCGACTTGGGGGGTCTGCAAAAGGAAAACGAAATACGATGAAATGCCTTTTTTATCTAGATGTTATCAAATGGTTCCTTGTTTTCGTTTGACGTTTATATAATGTCGACTAGTTAATACCCGTGAAAGATTCACGGATATATTTGAATTTCAATGAGATGATTTCTTTAAGAAAAGAAACTACACACGCGTGCTCGCGCGAGCATACACACACGTATAAACACACATACACACACACACACACATATATATATGTATATATATATATTTGTGGGAATCAATTTTAATGGTTCATTATAAGCGGTACTGCTGGTTTCACATATAGATTTTCAATGTGAGTGTTATTTCCAATTGTTTTATACATCTAGTTTGTTGTTCTCTGCATGACTAGTTGATTCGTCCAATGGATGTCCATGTTTCATGTGGGCGTGTTTTGGGTATTGTTGTTGTTATGTGATTGGCTGTTTGGTCCATCCAATGGATATCTATGTTTTATGTTGGGTGTGTTTGTATGTTTATGATGTTATATCTGTGTTTGTATCTCATTAATCTATTTTATACATATATATATATATATATTAGATTGAAATGACAGTTCAGAAGACTTTGTTGTTGATTTTTGTGTTTATTTTGACGTTTCGCCGGTTCATTCTGGCTTCTTCAGAAAAAATGATGGAGATACAGGAAATTGTCTGTTATACATAGTCCATGCCTGGTTGTGGGCTGGTTTAGTGATTAATAATTAAATTACGTGGATATTAAATGTTTTAAATAGTAGAGATTTGGATTATATGTCTTGAAACCTCCATTGGTACTTGTATATTAAGAGACGGGACGCTTTACGTTTTTTTACCCCCGGGAACTAGTGATTGATGTTTGATCCCTGATTAAATCCAGAATGCTGATTTTCAAGGTTGACAAGTTCCTCTTCACTTGGGTGATTGGTGCAACACCATCTCCCCACCCTATCACATCCATCCTCTTCCTTGTCAAGTCCATTTGACATGATTTTAACAAAGCAATTTTGTTGTTACGACGAATGCAGGTAGATTGTTCATTGGAATTGTGTAGATGAGGATGTGCAAGTGGCGTGACGATTAACGGCGTGGACAACGGAATAGGTGAACCGAGTTCAAACTCCGGCCGAGGCTGTTTACGTTCACTTCGCACTAATACCCTCGGGAAAGGCATGTATCCATCTCTTCTCCTTCTCCCTCAGCTATCGGTAAAATAGCAGAGAAGACTGGGCTTTCTAGCCTTGGGAGGCAACTAGTCTAGGAGAAGGACAACTCTAAAGTTCAAAAACAGTGGAGTAGGCAACGGGAAATCATTCCACTATTCCGACCAAGAACAATCATGGCAATACACAGAAAATATAGATGTGGAGAGCCATGATCGCCCACGTCTTAACGGGATATGGCACACAGACAGACACACAGACAGAGGGACATACAGACAGACAGAGAATTTTGCTGACGTGTCATTTTTCACTTCTGTGATTTACTTGTTTTCAATTTAATTCTGACAAGTCCACATGTCTTTTGTTTTCTATTTCTTTTGGTCTTGACGGATTTTGTGAGTCATTTTTCTAAAAAAAAGTTTCGAAACTTGTTTTTCTCTCGAACAAAAAACATTGAATGAATTTTCTTTTGGTTTTGGTCGTAAGTTTAATTTTGATGGATTCTTAGGAAACAAGATAACATCTTTAAGACTACACCCTCTCTTTTACCCTGTGTGTGTGCGAGAGAGAGTGAGTGAGAGACAGAGAGAGGGAGAGAGAGTGAACGACAGAGAGTGTGTGGGTGTGGGTGTGTGTATGTAGGTGTAAGTGTGCGTGTGTAGGTTTGTGTGGGTGGGAGTAGGAGTGTGTGAGTGAAGGTGTAGGTGTGTATGAGTGCGTGTGCGTGTGTGTGAAAGTGTGTGAGTGTGTGTGTGAGTGTGTGTGTGAGTGTGAGAGAGAGTGTGTGAGTGTGTATGTGCGTGTGTGTGAGAGAGAGTGTGTGAGTGTGTGTGTGAGTGTGTGAGAGAGAGTGTGTGTGAGTGTGTGTGTGCGTGTGCGTGTGTATAGGTGAGTGGGTGTGAGTGTGTGTTGATGTAAGTGTATGTGGGTGCAGGTGTGTGTGAGTGTAGATGTGTGTGGGTGTGTGTGTTCCTGTGTCGGCGTGCGTGTTTTGGTCGTCGTAAGTATATGTGTGCGTGTGTGGGTGTGTGTGTATGTGTGTGTGTGTGTGTGTGTGTGTTTGTGTGTGTGTGTTTGTGTGTGTGTGTGTTTGTCTATGTTGCATATGTTTGTCCGCCTGTCCGCCTGTCCGTCCGTCCGCGACTACGGATCATCTTTCTATGTTACTTTTATTTGAACCCCACTGTCGTATGTGTTGTTGTTTCTCTGTTTGCTCGAATGGCGTTTCTTCTTCCCTTTAAATTGTTTTGTTTACAGTTTCTCTGAAATGTTTGTATGTCACGCGGACGCCGCCGCCGCTAAGTAAGTCGTCTGTTCAGTCTCAATTACCCGTCGGGGTCAGTGGCGTATTAATCACTAGGCTAAACACTCCATGAAAATCAGTCCAAAAATATTAACGACGCAGGGGAGGTAACTCTGGCAATTTTCGATCGTCTATATTTGGAACTATTGTCATAACATAGAAAAAATATCTCTCAATCGGAAACAAATTCCTGGACCCGCTCCTAAAGTTAACCAATTCTTCCTTAGCCCACGCCCCCCTTCCACGAAATGTCATTGAAAGTGGACAGACAGACACACATGAGTGAATCCCCCCTGCTAGGGAAAAGCACAATTCAAATTTGTTTGTAAATATCTAGATAAAGACATTTTTTAAATACAAAAAACAAAATAATCCCAAGTAATAATAATTTAACCTTAAAAACAAAAAATGTTTTATATCTATTGTGAAATTCAAAGAATCGATAATTTTATATCCGACAGAAGATGATAATTATAAAGACATTTATTAATTGGGAACTTTGCTCGGCACCGGTGTGAGTGATAGCGAAACGAGCGGCTAGATCGTGTAAATAAATAAAGAGAAACGTGCGCCGTGCGGGGATCGAACCCGCGTCCAATTTGGAAGCAGCCTTATTTACACGATCTAGGCAGCTCGTTTCGCTATCGCTCACAACGGTGCCGAGCAAATATAGGTTCCCAATTAATAAATGTGTTTATAAATAACATATATCTATTGTCTAATTAGACAAATCGACTAATGAAAAAAATACACCCCCCCCCGCTCAAAATCCTGGATCCGTCCCTGATATACCCATTCCATCTTCATTGGCAGAGTTAAATAACTCGATTATCAAATATAAATGTCCGACAAAATGCAGATGAAAGCATATTTTATCCGAAAAGCCGTACAGTTATAGCAATGCCAACTTTCACGGTGTTCATTATCGTCAAAACGGATATCGCCATACATTCGAAGTTCATCAAAAACATTTGGCAGTTGTTCTTGAGTTTCAAGATTGATCACATTTCTTATCGTGAAAACCTTTTATCGAGTGACAGAGCAAAATAATATTTTGAAATGTCTCCGCGGAAGAAAAACTCAAGCTGGAACATTTGTATTTTGTCTATACAGTATCGCCCATAAATAAGGTACACCCCTACCACTATTTTATTGTCTTCTAAATCAAATATAGCACGATTTTATTATTTCTAGTGGAACATTACACCATCAAAACGGATATTATCAGGTATTATGTGTGACCAAACTCTACAGCATTGAAACTCTGTTGACAAAAGTATGACTATGTTGCCGTCCAAAAATATGTTTGCTAACTGAATTTCAATGCTGGAGAGTTTGGTCATAAATAATACCTGGTAATATCCGTTTTGGTTTTGTAATGTTCAACTAGAAATAATAAAATCCTGCTCTGTTTGGTTTAGACGACAATTAACTTTCTATTAAAAAGTATTAGGGGTGTACTTATTTATGAGCGAAACTGTATATTACATACACTCCGGGGCAACAAAAATTAGTCAAGCGTTTTATTATCAATGTTTTTGCAATTACTTTTTCATTATGGATGAAATATTCGAAAATGTTATACAACAATGCATGCAGTGTTTTTGAGCGCAGGGTACGTTTTAGTATGGGATAGCTTTCTCTTGTTTTTCTTCAGAAAACTGAGCCGTTTGGTCAAGCTGTCCGATAATTGTTTAAAGTGTGTTGGTTCAATGTTGTTCCATTCATCACTGACTGCTTCCCACAGCTGGTCCGTGTTCACAAATTTTCTTCCAAACAGAATGGCTTTAATACGCGCCTAGATGTTCTCTATGGTGTTAAGATCTTTTATATGATGGAAAGTGTTTGGCTCTTTTGTTTTTGCTCAGGAGTTTAGAACATATGCTTTTACCTATCTCTATTATATAAAACAACTGGCTCTGCTTTTCACGGTGTCCCCCACCTCCTAATACACTGGCGCAGCTCAACCAAATTTGATACACCTAGGA
This sequence comes from Architeuthis dux, assembly GCA_006491835.1. Taxonomy (NCBI): domain Eukaryota; kingdom Metazoa; phylum Mollusca; class Cephalopoda; order Oegopsida; family Architeuthidae; genus Architeuthis; species Architeuthis dux. Next base: position 59,506 of record VCCN01001586.1, read on the forward strand.
GAAAGTAAAATGTTTTGAGAAAAAGGTTTATAGGGGGTTCTCTTTACAATGTAAATATAATAATTCTAACCTGAATCCTTACTTCAGCTAGTATCAGATAGATAGATACAGTGTTGCTAATTTAGCGCGTGTCGCGCTAGATTTAGCGCGTTTCTTGTTTTGGCACTGCAAAAAGTGCTTTTCGCCTAAAATATCCGTTTCTGTCTTTTTGGTGGTTTTGGCCCATTTTTGGCCCATTTTTGGCCCATTTTAAAAAGATTAGCGCTCTTTGGCAGTCAAACTAGCGCGAAAATATTTTTTGAGTTGGCAACACTGGATAGATAGATATATAGATAGATTCTGCTAAAATGCATCTGCAGCAGTGTTCCCAGCAAAGTCTTGTTCAGATATGATGACCCTAGAGCCAGGCATGTTTTCGGGGCTGAAACATCATCACCACTAACCCAGAGTACCCAAGCGGGTGGCTAAATGTACGGTAGCCACAACGAATCGGATGTACATTACTGTCAGTTTTGAAGCTTTGTAATATATACTTCTTTTGTCAAATTCCAGTCCAAGTCTGGAGTTTGTTTTTCTACTGTAACAAGAACAACAAAAACAAGAACAATCCTCATCAAATTTAGGGGAGTAAACACTTCTCTGTTTGTCTTCGCCGTCACGTTGAACCAAACCGTAAATGTAAAATTAACATTCCCCTAACGTGATTGGTAGGCGGCTCTCTAACCAAGTGAGCTAAATTGACAAATCTTATATATTTATTAAAATTTGTTAGAAATACACAAGGGCTTATTCCATTCTAAGAAATAAATACATCTATAAAATTACCATTTCCCTACCGTGGTTTCAAATCACGACCAAGTGATTGGCAGCCGACTGTCTTAGCGATTGGGCCAAAGCTTTTTTACATATCTACGAATTGATTTATTATATATACAATACAAAAGTAGCAGTAATCATCTTCAGTTGGAATAGTAGTAGGAGTGGAATTTGATGCTGCAGAAGCCAGGCTTGTTTTTGTTTTTTAAGTTCAGATACGTCGAGGTTAAAGTAGCTATGAAATTACAACAACCTCGAACTAGGTGGGATAGTTGGGACGATTTACAAACTTATGTTTTGTTAACTGTAGCTTAAAATTGAAATAATAATTTCTGCGTAATCTGATAGAAAACAATATGTTATTATGAGAAAGATATAATTTAATACTTTTAAAAAGATACCCCTCCTCCTCCTCCTCCTCCTCCTCC
>VCCN01001586.1:63790-81224 GCA_006491835.1 Architeuthis dux
ATATATTGTGTGTGGCCGCTATTGCAGCAGCATCTGACTCTAATTATATGAGTATTAAGAAAATAGAAGAGGTACCCGGCGTTGCCCGGGGAAAAGAGACAAAATGTTTTGATGGAATAATTCTGCTATATATTTTAGCATTGCATAAATACACAACAAGAGTTTTAAACATACAGGAAAATTCTGATTAGTTTTTGAGAGCCTCTTTGTATACAATATTTCTTCTATCGTTTGCAAATATGTAGAATCTTTTTTTTTCACTACTTGCTTGTGAACATCCAACATATAGGTGGCCATGTGAAAACATAGATCTTCTAAGTTCGGCCCTACAACTTTGAGTGATTGGGCTGTGCTTTGTTAATGGACACAGCAAAGCTGAAGTCTTTTAAACTGGAAGGGGTGGTATGGTGGAATGGTGGGAATTCTTGGAATGAAGACATCTTGTCCCCGAAAGTTTCCAGCCAAAATGGTATTAGCTTCTTCACCACCATTCTGGTACCATTACAGAACTTTGGTGGATCAAGATTTCTGAGAAGTATAATTGGGGCACCAGGTTTTAGAATGAGATTTTGGAACTCAACTGGATATTGTACTGTTTCATTTTTCTTTTTGAGCAGAATCAACTGAGTGATAGCTTGGAATCTGTTGGAGAAGCTCAAAGTTGGTCTCATCCACAGCATCATTTCTTGGGCCGGAATAGCACTTTCATATGGGCAAGACACATTTTTGAAGTTTGATTGGATCCCAGGAAATAGCATCGCTCTGAGTTCATTACAGCTAATTATATTTCCACATGGCAGAATATCATGACTAGCACTTGGATTTTCTATGATATTTACATTTCCGATGACTATGAGTTTCTCTGCAAATACTTCAGCAGCTTGGTTACAGGTCAAAACGACCAATGCAAAAACGTCCAATTTATTAAATGACCAATGAATAAAAGGTCCAATGTAAAAATGTCCAATGCAAAAAGGTCCAATGACCTTTTGTTCATTGGACCTTTTGGCATTGAACCTTTTTTGCATTGGTCCTTTTTGCATTGGACCAAATGTCCTTTTAACTTTGGACTATTTTGCATATTGGCCGTTTTGTCTTTAGACCATTTGCAATGGACATTATGTATTTGGACCATTTGTTTTGGACCTTTTTGATATTGAACCTTTTTGATTGGACCTTTTGACTTAGCATCATCAATTTGGTCTCCATGAAGCCTTACTCTCATGTTTGTGTTGAATTGTAATTGTGTTACCTTTGACCATAAAGTAGATGATCTTATACATGGATTCAGTTCATCAACCTTTGTTCCTCGAGGGATCACAGGAAGAGTTTGTCGAAAAAAAAAATCTTTTTTTGGAGCCGTTTTTTTTTTTAAGAAAGGAAAATTGCAATCGAAGGGTGTTACTTGAAAAGTGTCCGGGTGGCACGTGCCACAGACACCAACATTGATTCCAACCCGACAGCAGCTGGCAGTTGTGAAAGGATGCAATAAATGCCAGCCCCACCTCGAATAGAGATAACAATGTTAAACGTCTGTCAGATAAACACGGCTCTATTTTAAACGAGGAACTTTGACAGAAGACACTTTTACGGACGAGATACGAAGGAGAACAGCTTAAATAAATAATGAGTCTTTATCAAGCGAGAGCTGATTGGAATCAGTCAGAAATTTCGGGATGTTTTCCTCTCCCTTCGTTGTTTAAAAAAAACCTTTCTTTTTCATTGTTTTACCATTCTTTTGCCAACCAAGTCGGAAGAGCTATATCTATTCACTCATGTCTGTTTATCTGTCTGTCCCCCAGGGCCCGATTAAGCTAGTGCGGGGCCTGTAGCATATGTTATAAAGGGGACCCAAATAAATAAAATACACATAAATATTAAAACACAATTTCTCCGTTTGCTAATATCCTTATTTTAGGCCAACTGTTCACTTTTTGAAGAAAGTCTCATTTTAAGTTTAGAAGAACTATATGATGTACTAACTTGATAGAAAGGGGGACCCTCACATTTTTTAGGTAGAATCTTGACAACCAGATTAAATCATATCTAAAAACCAGCAAAATTAAGAAATAAGTTGTTGCCAGTTTTTCTATGAACTTTAAGGGCGGCCATTTTGGAATTCAAAATAGACGACTGTGAATGTACATTTCTTTCGATTATGACTAAGTTATTGTGCATGGATCCAGCCAAAAATGTAATCACCTCTTCCGTAGCCTATTGTCCACCCTTCCACAAAATTTCATTGAAATTCATTGAGAACCTTTGGAGAGACCGGAGCGAATACAGAAATATATGGTGAAAAAAAACAACGAAAACAAATGCCAAGATCGGGTGGGGTGTTAACTGTGAAATAATTCCTGGATCCGCCCCTAAATTAAATCAATTCTTCCTTAGCCCATGGCCCACCCTTCCATGACAATTGAATTTCATTGAAAACTTTTGGACATATTGTGCGGACACATGGCTACGATGCAGGGGAGATAACTGTAAAGAATTACAAAACTTAATCACTTATTGTAGCGTAGCCCATTGTCCATCCTTCCACAAAAATGTCATTGAAATTAATTGAGAACCTTTGGAGACATTGTTTGGACAAGCAGACAGACAGACGGACAGATATACATGAGTGAAGACACATACTTCTGCCAACCTCATTGCCTGATGTAAATTAGTAACGAAAATGTTTTTCTTGGAATTTAAAGAAAAATTCCCTTCTCTCTTTTGCAGAAGGAAATGCAGAAATGCCGTTTTAGTAATCGGCTTCTTTCTGTTGCTGCCTCTTGCGGTACATTCTCGTCTAAATGATGGCCGTACACATGATGGATATGTTTCCCCTTTTTTTTCTTCAACAGAAGAGGAAATAACTTTTCAAAGTGGTTTCCTGGCGCCGTACGTGAGGAACCTGTCAAAGTTAAGAGGAAACCAATTCTTCATTCCGAGTTCTTTCAGCCTTCCCTCCCCAGGCTGACAACTGATGTGAAATACCATTCCGAGAGAGACAACCCTTGATAGGATAGTCATCTGTTTGGGTTATTTCCTCCAAATTCAAATGCTTTTACATGATCTCAGTGGCGCAGCTAGAGATAGATGAAGATTTGAGGGCTCCTTCAGAGGACCCCACCAACATTTAGTGAGATTTGAGGAAAAAGGGAAATTTTCTATAAATAGACATGATAAATAGATATGATAAATAGACAATAAGCACTATTAGACAAGGTTTTGCTTCAATTGAATACATAATGTGTATATCTTTCGAGATATTGACCTGTTTATGTCGTTATACGTTACGAAGCTGGGGAGATAACTGTGCAAGTTTCGCTTTTCTATATTTCAGACTATTGTTTTAATATATGGAAAGATATCTTTCAATCGAACAAAGATTCCTGGATCCGCCCCAAATTATAATCAATTCTTCTTTAGTCTATGGCACACCCTTGCGTTAAATTTCATTGAAATTCATTTGAGAACTTCCGGAGGTATTGTGTAGACAGAAAAACATGAGTGAAATATACTTCTGCCATCTTTGTTGGGAGAGGTAAAAAAAGAGTATTGAAACTTTGCTATCCGTTGCTAAAGGTACGGTCTTTAAAATTAACAACAGGTCTGGTTAGTCACTCAATAGAAACCGTCTTTTGGCAGCATACTGTGTTGGTAATGATCAATAACAAAAATTGGAAAAAGGGGTGATCAATGAATAAATTATTTCACTCGCCTTTTGTTTGGTCACTAAAGAGTCAGAATTTTCAAAAAACAAACGTGAACGTTGCCGGGCACAAACTAAGGGACCAATTTAGTATAAACTTAACTTGTAAATTGAACCCCCCTAAATAAGGAGTAATTTTCAGCCCTCTAGTTTCATTGGTGCGTCCTGTACGCGTTTCACAGACATACATAACTAGCCAGAATTACTTAAAAACTGAAGAAACCTATGTTGACCAGTTTTTGCTGACGGTTTATAACCAGTTTAATTATGTCCCGAGTAGATTTTTAGTAACCGAGAAAAATCTGTGTAACCCACGTAACAAAAAGATTCTTTCATTAGCTCAAGGCCCAAAGGAACGAGTTATGATTAGGCAAACTTATTTCAGAGAAAGTGTTGTTGCATTTTAAAGTAAACCAGATAAACCTGCGACCCGTTGGGGCCATCCTTTAAGAGAAAATTAGTGCAATCTGATGTGACTCGTATTTTTACCCATTTGCAAATAAATAAGGGAGACTACTTTATAATTAGCATTTAATAGTTATCTCACTTGATAAATCGGTCATTATAATATAGATTGGATAGCGCGAATGCAGACCTCACACTATTATTATCAAGTTGCAAATAACCCGGATTTTTTTTTGTATTCTCTAAGTTAGCACATTTTCTCCAGTAAAAATATAACTTGACCTTGCACAAATTGCAACAAAAGCAGACGCAACGGATTTTATTTCCTCAATAAGTTCTGAATGTGAGAAAAAAAAAGTCTACAAAAATTATACGAATGGGAAAATCCTGAAATTCAAAATGGCAGCCATTCATCCTACTGACAATAATATATCTCAAGAACAATGTATTAAGTTGAGAATCGGTAAGTGTATTGTTCAGGACATAAGGAAGAGCAGTGTCAAGTTTGAAGATACTTGGATTAGCGGTTCTCGAGAAAGCTGCAATTAATCGGCAGAGGAAAAAGTCCAATGTGGCGACCCTTACAAATCACGATCCAAATGAAAATTCGCTCATAGTGTAGCAGAGTGAAGGGCATGTAACAGATAGTCCGGTTCCGATTTGTTCAGAATCTATGCAGGTGAAGGCATTTTAGGGTAGAATTTGTCATGCAGCTGAAATAAGATCATTCAATGGTACTGATTCCAAATCTGCTGTATGACATTCACCATTTTCTAAATTGTACGCCAGTGATTCTGAATGTGACAGCGTAACTCAAGAATCACAAAACATATCCCCACGAGATTGTCTGTGTCTATTAAGGGGGCCCCCAGTCATGTTTTTAGCAAGTTAGTTTTTGAAATTTCCTAATAGAAATATCAATATTAATAGTTTGGGGGTCTGCATTCGCGCTCATACCGATGTTATGTAGAATTTTGAGCAAAAATCTAAATAAATTGACGTGACATATCGTTGGAAAGAGAATTTTCAGTATTCTAACGGTGTATCTTGTCAATTTGTAACTGTTGCGCATAAGAATATACAGCCAAAAACGTGAAGCTAGGTATTTAGAATTTTACAAGGAACTTTTCAGTATCTGTGTAATTCATAATGCACAGTCTATGAATTATTGATTGATTTTTAGGTGGAGAGTACATATATATCGTTTTTTAACAGTGTATCTTGTCAATTTGTAACTGTTGCGCATAAAAAGATACAGACAAAAACGTGAAGCTAGGTATTTGGCATTTTACAAGGAAATTTAAGTATATGTAATTTATAGTCCACTGTCTATGGATTGTGAATTGAATTCTTGATGGAGATATATACATATGAATAACGTTGTATAGAACATTTCCAGTGTATCTTGGAGTTTTGTATCTGTTGCGCATAAAAGATTACAGCCAAAAACGTGAATTCAACAAAAGGCATTATCACCCAAGCGTTCCCCCAGTGATTCCTCTTCAGAAGGGCTCATGACGCATACATTCCGGTGAAAGTCTACGGAAAGTTAGTTCTCCGTAAAGCTTCTAACAACAAGAGCAAACCAGGATAGGGACCTGGAACATCAGAACCCCTGTTTGAGAGCGGGAATCATCTGGAGTGTTGAACTGGAACCCAAAGGGAAAGAGAAGAGTTGTGAGACCAAAGCGGACCTGGAGAAGATCAGCTGAGAATGAAGCAAAGGCGGCCGGACTGACACGGGCCCAGATGAGGGGAGTTGACCAGAACCGAGTCCACTGGCGTGTTGTGGTTGTGGCCCTATGCCCCAAAAGGACTTCACAGGATATAAACAATTTATTATTTTCAATAAATAGATCTTCCCCAAAATTTCTTAAATGGATGCAATCGCTTTCCAAACATTTGAAAGGATTTTTTTTTACCCTGAAAACACACATAATTAGATATCCCTTAAAACAGGGGTACTCAAATTGGGGTACGCGTACCCTTAGGGCATGTGCCGGGAACCTTTTCAACCAGAAGAGCCATTTTTAGTTCAAAAAATAATTGAGACTATCGGAGTCGCATAATTTATCATAAACAAAAATCCATAGAAGAAAACATAAATTTAGCTGATTCTTTTTTCTTACTGAATGCGATTCTTTGTTTTGAATCTTATCTGAAATGTCCAGGTCATAAGACGCGGCTTTTATTTTAATACAAGATTTCAGGCTTCGGTCAGATTACTTTGCGCGATACTTTGATTTGATAAAATTCATTTGCGAAAAAATGTGTTCGCACAGATAAGTTGACCCGAAAATCGATATAATACCGAATACCAATATTTTGTTGTTTTTATATTTATCCGGAATTGAATTTCAAGCATCCAAGATCAGTTTGTCTGGCCTTGGAATCGTTTGAATTTCGGTCCATTTATGATCTTCTGCAAGTTTGGCCTTCTGACTTCTTCGAGTTCTTTTCGCATATTTTAAAATTTTGATGCCCAAAAATCCTTATCAGTTATATCGGCTGTTTCCATCTGAATGCCAGGCTGACTAATCTCTGGAAATACGGATAGATTTATTTCACATATTTCAGTGTCTATACTGGGTGCTATAGGGAACACTAACCCTAACCCGTGATATAGTGTCACGGGAGGTCATTTCCGGGCTAACACCTGGGCGGAAGTGGAAGTGACTCCGGTGACCTCAGGAAAAATGCACATGTGTGTGTGTGTGTGCGAAGACAGGATGTTGACTGAACTCACAGGTGGCTGCTGGAAAATCAGCGTGGACGTTCAAACCCGATAAAAGAAGAGAGAGACACAAGACGCCCTCAGAAGGAGACAGAGACTCAGAGCAGAGACAAGCAAAGAGGAGGGCACAAGACCAGTTCCCTGGTGGGAACAGTCTTTCGGCTCCGGTTACCTCTCTTCCATTCTTCATTCTCCTGCCGACACAATGTATTCTTATGAAATAAAAATATGTCCTCATATTTTTATAAACAAGTTTTGAGTCTTCCTTTGATTATCCAAGTTCTGGATCTTCATCCCTCTATACAACACTAAAGTTGCTTTTTCTTTTTGAAAATCTGTAAACCTTTTATTGAATTCGTTTTGCTCCTGATGGCTTGCTGTAAATAACTTGCATTCATATGATTTCTTCTTTCGTTACAGTTTCTAAGCGAAGAGAAATGAGCTAGTTAATTGAATATGCTGGAGCAGAATTAATGTCTTTGATTCGCTGTTCAGTAATATTTGATGCCATACCAATATCTCTTTCTTTGATTGTTCTTGCCGAGAGAGGAATCTCTTTGATCTTATTAATTATTTCATTTTTGTTGTTAAAATCGGAAAATAAATGCTCGGCAATTGTTAAGAACGTATCTTTCATATATTCCCCATCGGTGAAAGACTTTTCCTCGACTTACAATTTCCTTCGATGCAATAAAATTAGTAAGAGAAGTCGATTTTGAATGTTTAACAAATTTCCTAAAATGACCTCGACTTTTTTCTGTTTTCTTCTCCAGTTCTAGGATTGCTCTTTTGTGCTTTTCACCCGCTGGAAACTTCTCAGTAAAAGAGCAATGTCTATTCATAAAATGTTGTTCTAGGTTGCTCTTCTTATTATTGGCAAATTTTTCACAACAGATTAAACCCAATGGTAAGCCAAATGAGTCTTCAACATTTCCGTCCAAGCTCTGTTGAAGATCCTGTTTTCATCGACAATCTTTCTTTTTTTCGGATCCGACGTAATCGCTCAAATCGGTTCGTTTTTTTTTTAGATTAGAAGATTATTTAATTAAAAATACCAACGAAAACAAAACGATATGAAGTGAAAATTAATCATTGAAGTCTTCGACGAAACGGCACCGAAAATGAAACGAATCCATGCCTGTTTTTTAGATTACCAATGAAGGGGTCATCTTTAGAAGTACCCATAAATTAAATTGTTATAGACCCAACCGGCATCTGCCCATCTGCCGGACGCTAAAGACGCCCCTGAAAATAATTTATGTGTTTGCTCATAATTGTAAATGTGAGTAAGAATCGCATATAATCCCAGTAAGATACCGTAGGGCCACTTAAACCTAAGTGAACAATTTCGTGCAAAAACAGGCTCCCAGGCTTTCGCGCCAATTTTCTTGTACGAATTTTCCCTCCAAAAAGTATTAACTATTGGAAAACCTCAAATATCTACATTAAAATAATATTCAACCAATCAGAGCCCGACTTCCTAAAACCTTGCTAGGATCTTTTCTTATAAAAATAACCCTAACAATGAAACTGGCAGTGGGAGATTCAAAATTACGCATTCAACTTCAAAGAGAACAGGGAGACAGCATTTCAGTATTCAACTGTCATCATCAACACCAACGCAAGAAGACCACATTTCTCCTCCTTTCCAGCAGGTTACTACTACTGTCTCTTATCACTTACGCATACACACATTGAACTGTCTCTACGTTTTGTTATAGACACACACATGCGAATTGCTACTCACACCTGGTGATACATAGCACACACACTCACACACACACATGTGGACTGTTTCTCTTCATAAACTCGCTTCCTACTCACTACCATTACATTTTCCCACGCACATTAAACTTTAATTCCAACTTACATATTACCTTTTCCTCACTTTGAACAATATTTATTTTGTTGTTAATTTAACTGAATAAATCTCAGTTGTAAATTGTTATCACTGCCTTGTTGAATTTCCTCTTGAACCTACACGTTTATTTTATTTTTTATTCTTATGATTGTGGGATGCATCAGAGGTAAATTTGTCTTCCTCGACAAAAGGGAAAAATCTTATCTTCTCCCACACACCCCTCCTATACCCCCGCAGCAATACTTGTCGCATATCAAGGCGGATAACTCTGTAAGTCGCACTTTAAAATCCAAGGGGCGTAATTAGCTTCAACAATAATAACAAAACATCTTTTTTTTTTCAGAGCGTCTAATAGCCACTCGACATAGGCTAAAGAGCCGCATGTTCATCCGGAGCCGCATGTTCATCCGGAGCCGCATGTTCATCCGGAGCCGCAGGTTCCCGACTCCTGCCTTAGGGATATGCAAAACAAATTAAGGGGGAGGGGTACGCAAGCTTTGTAAAAAGACCTTATATACTTTCAGTAATTAGGTGCACAAGAACCTGTATAACGATTTAATTCTAATCGGTTGACATATGGTTATTTCCATATAAAATGTAAACAAACAATCGGGTCAGCCATAACTTACCATTCCTCAGGTAGAATCTCTCCACAAGCCTACATACAAAATGTCATTGAAATATATTAAGGTATATCTGTTACGTTATGGGTGTTGTCTATGTTGTTGATCTCTCCGGAACTGCGTCGTTGTTACATAACGGGTGTATATAGAACTCCTCGTTTGCTTTCGGCGCTGGTTGTGTGTAGTTGGAACTGGTCGGATATCGTTTGGTGTTCATTGTTCGTTCGTGTGCCGTGGCTTGTGCTGAAAGGAACTGATATGAAAGTCAACTGGTTCATTGAGAAAAACGAAGTCCGATTTAAAATATTATGTTCATTTTATTCGACTTTACTCGTAGCGATGCTCTTTGAATCTGCACTGTAAGATACATGATTACTACAAAATCTACTGTCAACTCTCTTTGTTGGTTAACGTTCTCATCCAGAATATTGTTGAATTTTGAGTTGTCAAATAATGTCAAACAAACAGACAAAGTATAGCTGCTACTGTGTTTCTCTTTTAAACTCTGTAAGTTGCATCTATCTCATATTTTTACACCTCACGTCAAAAAGCTGTGCAGCTCTAGAAACACTAGTCCTAGCCTTGAACAGCTAGTCCTGGTATCTTTTCTACTCTCTCTGGGTTTTCACCTCTATTTATCGGGTTGCCCATTTTTAACATGTGATCTTTTCGTGACGTTAAAACATTACATTATTTCTTTGTTTGCGTCAGTAAATTCTTTAGCCGGATCAGCCGACATTTTTGGGTTATTCTAAAAGCATTCCATAACCAGGATTCAGTCTGTAATGTTTTAATAACATTCCTTACTTTTCAATTTCAGCCAAATAAAACAATTAATTTTGTTTACCATTTGTCAATATAGCCCTCATCCTAATTCCTGGCCTAACAGACACGTTTTATATACACTGCATTAATTTGAATATACGCATTTAAACTTATCCTATCTATTTATAGGGGGCACATTGCTACATAACTAAGTTACCTAGTTGAGAAATGACGACGACGACGACGACGGATAGTCCCCGGCGGCTTTTTTTCCCACCGGGGAAAAAATAATCGACGACTCGATCATTGATTATGAATTGCTGTCCTTTCTGCATCATCGAAGGACAGATATCCACCCCGTTTTTCAAGTTCACTGTAAGCCACTTCGCAAACCAATTAGCTAGTGTAGTGTAGTCTAGGTACCCCACTACCGTGGCCTTAAGCCAGCCTAAGCTTAGTAAATGTTACAGAACCTATAAAAACACGGAAAACAGTTACGTGTTTATGAATTATTCGAAAGAACGTATACAGGAATATCTTCTATAGCGGTTATACTTCCGCCCTTCTGCCGTGTAGGGGAGATAACTTCTTTTGTCAAATAAAGATATTCATTTAATTTTATCCGATTGTGTATTATAAACCATTATTATTAATTTGTATGCCTACTTTTTACTTACAGATTAATTTTATGTCTATTATTTACTTTATCCGTGTTTTAGTTGCATTTCTAGTTGTATTTTTATTCTTTTTAACCGACCGGCCTGAGTAAAAATTCCCTTTTCACGGATTAAAGATATTTTTCATTTAATTTTATCCGATGAAGTATTATACATCATTATTATTAATTTGTATGTCTACTTTTTACTTATAGCTTAATTTTTTACTTGTTTTTTTTTTAAATTCTTTTAACAGGCTTGAATAAAAGATACTGTAATAACTTGAACTTCGAAGTCAAATAAAAGAAAATGACAAAGAAAAATCTACCTGTTTTTCTTATGTGGAAATATTTGCAGGTTTGTTCGTTCGTTTCAGTCGTCTGTTTCTTATAATTAATATTGGTTAGAATCTTTAGTGCTTGTTAGTCAACGATAAAAACAGGAGGGAAATAGGATGGGAGAGTAGTTAGCTTTTTTGAAGAAATAGACTCATCTCCCAAACATGGCAATAATTTAGGAGATGATATAGACACGACCATTCACGGCCGTGGAGTTACTTGAACTGACTGGATTCACAGAAAAGCGCGGCAAATCACAGACGTTGGTCTTGGATCGAACTTCTGGACGTTAACTGTCTAGACAAGCAAGGGGAGTAGATCTAAAAATAGTACAATCTACCCATGTTGTCTAGCGGGTTATAACAGTTACGATAACAGAAAGCTTCCCTTTTGACGGATTAATTATTTTTCCGCACCCATTTAAAGCTTGGAAAATCTAAGGTAATGTTTTTATGCACGGAAGATATTAGATTTGTATTTATTATATGTATATATATTTATATTATTTAACTTATCCGCACCCATTTAGTGCTTTCAATGAAGTATTATAAATCATTGCTTTTTTATTCTTTTTAACTGAGTAAAAGTTACAATAAAAAAATTCCCTTTTCACGGATTAAAGATATTTTTCATTTGTTTGTGTTCGATCGCTTTTTTAAAATTCTTTTTAACCGGTCTGAATAAAAGTTATGATGAAAAAACCTTCCCTTTCACGGCTTTATTCGTTTTCAAATGAACTGTCAAATAAAGAGATTTTTCCTATAAAAATAAACAGAATACCAGAACAAAGACGTGAAAGGGAAGGCTTTTTATCATAACTTTTATTCAGGCCGGTTAATAAGAATTAAAAAAGCAATCGAATAAAAATAAATGAAAAATATCTTTAATCCGTGAAAAGCGAATTTTTTTATCGTAACTTTTACTCAGGCCGGTTAAAAAGAATAAAAAAGCAACTAAAACATTGAGCTCGGATAAAGTAAATAATATACATATATATATACATACAATTAAGCTGTAAGTAAAAAGAAGTCATACAAAATTAATAATAATGATTTATAATACTTCATCGGATAAAATTAAATGAAATTTGACAAAAAGGAGTTATCTCCCCTAGACGCCAGAAGGGTATAAAAAGTATAACCCCATGAAAGGTTTTGATATAGTACGGTTATTTGGTATACAAAGGTATTTGCTGTACAAATTAATGTAACTAAGTGTAGAATAAAGGGTTTCTACAAGGTTGAGATTTGTAAGGGATTAATAAATGTTAAAGAGGGATTACTAATTTGTAGAGTTGAAGTGGATATGTAATAAATGGTGAAGCAGGGGAGATGGTGTTTGAGTTGTAGAAGAATGTGGGTCGTTTCTACATTTGAATTTAGCGGTGAAAAAGTAATGGCAAAAATGACCTGTCATGGCCGCCGGAATAGCAGTTGGCGTCCTGACGGTGAGAGGAGAAAGGAATGGTCACGGGGTCAAAAGAGGAAGGACGGATAATCGGCCATATGGTTTTGGCGGTCAATTCAAACAAAGGAAAAAAATGAAAACAGAAAGGCGTTAGATTTAAAATGTAAAAACGCAAGGTTTTGGTGAAAGAAAAGAAAAGGGAGTTTTGCCTTTAGCCATTTTTCGAGTTCCGAAGTGGATTTTGTGAGAATGCAGTGTTAGTTATACGAACTAAATATGTAGGCGATAAATGCGCCTAATGTCTGCTCTCAACAAAAGAAATCGGATGTTAAGTGAAAAAGAGGGCTTTTGACAGAAAGTAGAGAAATACCAGGCATGAAAGAAAGATAGTTTTTGGTCAGGAAGACTTTAAGGATTGCTCCGCTAAACCTGATTTTCACAGAAACTAATTATCGATGGTCGTATAAATTCTCGAAAGAGCCTATAAATGAAGTATTTATTCCTAGTGGTGGCGAAAAGGAATGGAGAAAGAATGACCAATGATTTTCAGTAAAAAGAGACGGCATTTGAAGTAATGTCCGTAGTTAGAAAGTGTGGCCTAAGCGAAACCGAAACTTTAAGTGGAAAGAGGAAGAGATGTTTTTACGTGCCAAAGAAACAGGCTACAAAAGGCAAGGAGAATCGATAAACAAGGGTTTTTATAGGCGTGCTTACGTCACGCAAAAAGGGAGCTAATATTAGTTGCGTACTTCATAGGTGACAAGACTAATTTGCTATTTTAAACCCTATGTTGGTACTTAGTGAAAAGTAACCGCTACAAAGCTGGAAGAAAAAGACACATTAAATTATAATAAGACCTTGAAGAGTGCGGTTTTGAATAGTACTGAAAATTTTGGAACGAATTAACCGCACTAATCAAGGTATGCCTGTAATTATTTAAAATTGTTTCACAATAAGACGAATAAAAGCAAAAAATGTTAACCTAAATTATAGAAGGTCGTGGCCGCTTAAAATAAATAAACTTGCATATTCAGTCCCAAAATATAACATGAATGGTGAATGACTGCTTAAAAAAAACTCAGATCTGAGCAGCAATCGACGAGAATGTCCACCAAAAAGTATTTGGGGAAAGTTGTACAAGGATTTCTTTGTCGCACGCAGTTACAAATCTGACGGTACACAGGGAGACTATAAGGATAGAATTTCATTGAGTTATTTCCCTTTAAGCTTACAGCCGAATTACTTTAGATATATTGGTTCTTGTACGGTCACCGAAGTTAAGCTACATCGAGCCTGATCAGTAACTAGGTGGGTGACACAGCTTGGGAATGCAAGGGAGAATGGTGAAAGGAGTGACTCCGCTTCGGGTGCTTCTCACTTCTAAGTCACAGAAAACCGAGACAAGAGAAACTATATGGGAAGCCCGGATGGGGAAGACTGATACCGTAGCCAAAGTAAGGGCACTAACTAGTTATTTCCCTTGTGTGCGTGAATGCATGCGTACACAATTCCCCATCAATTGGCCTTGTGCCATGTTAAGTTAAACTCGGTAGTTAAGCCGTGCCGTCAAAAATGACGGCATATGTGGAGAATATATGGATACACATTGCATTTTATATACATATATAATAGAGATTTGCATTGCAGTGAGCTTGGAGAATATATGGATACATATTACATTTTATATACATAGATAATAGAGATTTGCATTGCAGTGAGCTTGGAGAATATATGGATATACATTGCATTTTATATACGTGGATAATAGAGATTTGCATTGCAGTGAGCTAAGATTGGTGGGGGGGATTTAAACAAATATTTCCCTGAGATTTTCTCACAAAATACCCATTTCATAAAAATTAATTCAAAATTGAAAACATAACAAAAATGTTATTGAAATCGGCTCGTTTTGGTGAAATTTTAAAATGTGTGTATAAATTGGGCTAAATTTTCCTAATGCAAATTCTCGTGGTTAACCGGTACACGAGTGTAAACAAGTTTTCAACAACGATTATCACCGGGTTTATATTGTCAAAAGAAATAATCTTTAGTAGATAATTTCCTACAATCTTTCTTCTCATTAATAACTCAAAGATTATTAGGATAAAATGAATCGATTACAAGTTATGGACTTTTTTATTGACATGTGTCGCCTTTTATCCAAAGTCCGTGGTAGATCTTAATGTGTTTCTACTTTTAATAAATACATATCTCTTATACCAAAGTTTGAACCATATTTGATGGCGTTTCACTTGCTAGTTGTTTGTTGTTATGATATACCTGGAAGTCAGACCATAGAAAAACAACTAAATTGACAACGATGAGCAAGGGACGTAACTCACATTTCGGTTTGTCAGTCAGTGACGGCAATCGCTGCTAGCGTATCTATAAAAAACAAAGGTTGGCAAAGTTGGACGACTTAACCGTCAGA
Source organism: Architeuthis dux (assembly GCA_006491835.1). Lineage (NCBI taxonomy): Eukaryota > Metazoa > Mollusca > Cephalopoda > Oegopsida > Architeuthidae > Architeuthis > Architeuthis dux. Next base: position 78,714 of record VCCN01001586.1, read on the forward strand.
AATGGATCGCATGAGAGAGGGAGAGAGTTGGGGGGGTAGAATCCTCAATAGGGTTGTTAAAGTTTAAGAAAAAAGTGAAAAAAAAAGAAAGCCAAGCTTTTGATTTATGACATCAATGTTTTTATTTTTTGTCATATTGTTTTGACATAAAAATAATAATTATTATTAGCCTTTACCGGTTTCAACTTGTGATTTTTCAAAATGCACTGAAAGTTTCTGCTATACTGGGATTATTTATAGTGTGTATTCGGTAGCTCTGCCCAGTGTCCTTGGTTGGTCATCAGAATGTACTGTCTGTAAGTTGATCTGTGTTTGAAGGATGTATACCCTTGGTCAGAATCACAGCTATATTCTGGTTTCAAGGGGGGGTTATTGTTTTGGCCAGGTGGCCGCTATTGGAATGTAGGTTATGAGAAGAGGAGGGGGATCCTGATTTTATGCTTTGGGTATATTTTTATAGAGTAAATGATTTTACTGAATTTATTAAGTGTGTGCTATTAAATTGAGATTGAATTAATTTGTTTATTAGGAAAATATCTAGAATTTTTGGAGAGAGAGAGAGAGAGAGAGAGAGAGAGTGATGGAATAAGGAATTAAAAAATTAAAACATATATAAAAATAAGAATAAAAAATATTAAAAAAAAGGAACCTCCACAAAAATCACTTAAAGAGGCCAAATTGCCACAAAACAGTTAATCAATCAAAGGAAAAATACATATAATAAAAGAATATATATAAGAAATATGGACCTCTGTTAATTGATCAACTAGTTATGACTAATAAGACTAAACTTGACAGTTTACAAAACCCTCTTTCAATAATTGAGGAGAGTTAAAAGGGTCTTGTTTATAATAGGAGCGAGAATTAATATATAATGAATTTAGGTTGTATAAGGAGTGGGGCGGATCCGTGTTTTTTTTTAAATGATGTAGTGTAAATGGAATGAGTCCCTACGTGTTTTTTTTTAATTATGTAGTGTAAATGGAATGAGTCCTTACGATTGCTGATTTAGAGTGGGTTTTAAGATCTTAATAAAATTTGATTCCCTTCTTCTTTGGAGAATATTGTCCGTGTTCATTTTGTAGAAAGGAAAAACTGAAAATGTTGGTTCCAGAGAAGAACATTCGACTATGTGTTTGCTGACTTGAAAAATATGTGTGCAAGTGTCTCTGATTTGTTGCCTATGTATTGTAATTCTATTTCTAAGGATCGATGTCTCACCTATATATTCTTTGTCACACCAGCTGATAGCATAGATAATGTTTTTAACGTCACAGGAGATATTGGATTTAACTTTAAATGTTATGCCACATTTGAAGGTACATTTATTTCCTTCTATTAAATGTACACATACACCACAATTAGGTTATTAGTTATTCTTTTCTCTGTTTCTGCCTTTTCAGTGAATGTGGCTCTTGTAAGTAGTTTTTTCAAATTTGGGGGGTTGGCGTTTGCTAGTGATTATTGAGGAATTAATTAGAATATTGTTCATATATGGAGGGTCCTGCTAGTTGCCGGCGCCCGGAATTTGTTGAGGAAAAGAAGCCGAATCTATTGCATGAGAATTGGGCCTTCTTGTGGAGAGTAATTATTTTGTGGCGCGCCGGCGTGAATGCGCATAATACTGGTGGTAAAAAGTGGGTTGAAATTGACTCCATTTGGTTAGCGATCAATGTCTGGAAAAGGAATTAACAACGAGAGACGGACGAAAGACAAAAGGCAATTTTGAAAGAGACGAGCATTTTTATTTATTTAAGGGTTGGAATTTAGTGTGTGCGTGTGTGCATATTTAAAAGTCCATTGTCTGAGTGTGTGTATGTGTGTGTGTAAATATGTAAGAGTCCTTTGTTCGGATCTATTTGTTTTGCGTATGAAATAGTTCAGTGATATTAAAATGTGTCTGTAAAGGAAGATTTGTTTTGTGTATTAAAGAGTTCCGATATAATAAAAATGTATGTAAAAGGGTATTTGCTTACTTTGTTCTGGGCATTTTTATGCTCTTCCCGTCCCACGTGGCGTCGGACGGGCAGAATTCATGGGAGGCAGCAGAGCTGTGAAACACTCCGTTCGTTTCGACGACTGTAGAAAAAGGAGGCTGAGTCAAATCTCGCGCCTGTCACGTGATTAATTGCTGGTCCCTCATTGGCGGTTGTTACGAGGCCGTGTGTGGAATCAGGGAACCAACCCTTAATCACGGGGGACAACTCCGCTTCGACCCGCTACAAATATGGGTGTCTCTTTTTAGGATACGGATGTCTAGTTGTATTTCTTTGAAAACGTTAGGGTTTAAAGGGTTGTGTATGTTAACAAAAGGGATAATGTTTGTTTTTTAGATTTAGTGTTTTCAGCTAGTAATTGTCGCCTTTTCAAATCCAGCTGTAATTAAGGATAAATTTATTTAAGTAGAAATTCTTAAAGTAAAAGTTTTAGAAATTTCACAACATACATTCTAATAGCAGCCACCTGGCGAAAACAATAATCCCCCTTGGGAGTCCTACACTTTAAACCAGG
>VCCN01001586.1:126665-136982 GCA_006491835.1 Architeuthis dux
GATTTTGGACCAAAGTAACCCGACTGTTGAAGAACACAATGAATTCCATGGGTGAAAAATCTTCTTTTTTTTTTTTAGAATGGAGTTGTGATTAAAAAGATGAACAACAATTTTCTAACACTAACACAGAAAGAAAACCTGTCAACAGGGCCATATTAAGTCATTGTGTTCTTCAACAGTCGGGTTACTTTGGTCCAAAATCTTTCAGTTATCAAAATTATCAACTTTTCTGGAAGGTTGGCTTTTTTCTGGCCAATGCTAATTGAATTTGATCCAAAATCTTTCAGTTATCAAAATTATCATCAACTTTTCTGGAAGGTAGGCTTTTTTCTGGCCAATGCAAATTTGATTTTTAGCTTTTGCACAAAGTAAACTTTTCACATGAGTCCATATTCTCCAAAGTTGAATGATGCTTTGAAGCTGAACAATATTTTATCCTCTGTAGAATTAAAAATAAAAATATATCAATTTCCTTAAAAATATTGTCTATAATTTTGAGAAAAGTTACAAGCATTTCTGTTACTTGGCACTGTCCCCCTTTTTACATACAGATAGTACACCTGAAAAAAGCCGTAGAATGGATCAGCTGAAACATTGTGGGAATAATAAAAATAACAAGTAGAATGAGTTATCTCCCTTAGATAACAAGCCAGACTAAAAAAACATTTATCTATTTGATAAGCTCAAGCATCCAGACTACATTAAAAGAAAATAATTAAATAAAAAAAACCTGCTGTCGTACTTTGGATCTGGGAGTATACAAAATAAATGTCTGATATAACTCCATTTTTTTTTTTTTTTTTTTTTTTAATAAAAATTATACAATACCAGACAACATTTATCCAGTTTCCAGAAAACCAGAATTACCAGAAAATCGGCTATTTTTTAATCTGTCTGGCTTCGTAGCAGTTTCGCCGCTAGGCTAATTTTGTTTTACTTTTTGTGGTGTGGTTTAATTGTCTTCAGATGAAGATTAGTGGATTAATATTGATTAAACAGACCCTGTCTTTGAAGAGGATTAATTTGTATATGTGATTAACGGTTTCGTTCTTTATTTTTCTCCATTTACTTTTCATTGTATATTCTATTAGAAACCCTCAACCAAAATTGTCAACATAGGTTTCTTCAGTTTTCAAGTGAGTCTGGCTGGCTATGTATGTGTCACGCATACAGGCTTCAGAAATGGAGTTAGAGGGCTGAAACATTTATCTAGAAAAACGTTTTTTCCCCAAAAGATAGGTTTTTAGTGGAGGGGTTCAATTTGCAATGTAAGTTTATTCTAAATTGGTCCCTTAGCTTGTGTCCGGCAGTGATCATGCTTAAAAATTCAGACATTTTTAGTGATCATCACCCAACAAAAGGCAAGAGAAGTAACTCATTCATTGATCACCCCTTTTCCCAATTTTTTAATTGATCACCCCAACACTGCATGCTACCAAAAGACGTTGGTCACGTGACGGTTTCTATTGAGTGACTAACCAGACCTATTTATTTATATACTAGTTAATACCCATGAACAGAGTCAAGTGTTACAGACTGTAAACCAAATAAATCACTCTGTTCATTCTATAAGTTTAGTAACTTAGCATGAATTGGTATCAGACCATTTATACTGGGAGATTCAATGAGAATTGAACTCACAAACAACGACCAGCAAGATTAGCTTGCTGATCTGGGGGGGGGTCTCAAATGATCTACTCATTAATCCCAGTGTAAAAACATCCACGGATATGTTTGGATTGAGATGTTTTTTTATAGAAAAAAATACTGAATTCATTTACTGGAATTATTGTGTAGTTTGAAACAGTGGGCAAGAAGTATTTTTTTCAGCAAATCTTTAACCCCACCTCCAACCAGTGGAATAGTCCAGTGTTAGGACCCACAAAACAAGAAAGTTATTACTGTTCATTATTAGTTTAGATAGTAACTTAGCATGAATTGGTATCAGACCATCTATACTGGCAGATCCAATCACGATCAAAACACTAACAACAGCCAGCAAGATTGGCTTGCTGATCATTGCTACACAACATCTGTCCCCATCTGTTTCTTTTTTTTCATTAATCCCAGTGGAAAAAGAATTACAGATATATTTGGATTGAGATTTTTTTTTTTTTATAGAAAAAAAATACTGAATTTGTTTACCGGGATTAGTACATAATTTGAAACAGTGGACAGGAAGATTTTTTTTCAGACAAACTTTAACCCCTCCCACCAGCCAGTGGAATAGTCCAGTGTTACGGACAGCAAACCAAGAAAATCACACTGTTCATTATTAGAGTAGATCATTCTTTAACTAGTTTACCCCTTGCCATCAAAAAATGATGGAAATATTTAAGTAATTTTGCAAATGCATTTTTCCTTTTTAAAATATCAAAGACATTTTGATGCACAGCATTTTCTAGTTTATGTTTAATATTTCCTGAATATTAAACTAATCTAAAGGTAGAATTATGTAAAGATACAAAAAAAGATTTGGAAGAGTCCAATACAGATGGGCAAATTTCAGATTGTCACATTTGTTTGTGTGTGTATAAATATTGAAAAGTGTTACACACAAAAATATATACAGCAACACTTTGATTAGTGATGGTTTTGATGTAATACGGTTAAGACTGATTGTTTTATTTAATGGCACATCGACCCTTGGTTGGTCATTTAGTGCCGAATTTGGTGTTTTTTTTTAATACACAATTTATGTGGACAAATTATAGTAGGCAAATTAATGTAGATTGATTGATTGATTTGTTTAGCGGCATATCAACACTTGATGGGTCATTTAATGCCAAAATCAGTTTAAAATTCCACAAAATAGTGTTGCGACTTTGGTGGGAAGATATTTTTCTTTTTTTAAAATAGAGTCTTGCATGTTTGGTGAAAGGTTACTTTTCCTTAACTAGAGTCTTGCGACTTTGATGCAAAAACAGGTAGCCCCTGTTTTTTTTTTGGGGGGGGGGTCTTACTCCTCTGCAAGGGATGTAGTTGGCGTATTCTAAGCCCCAGCCGACAGGGCGGACAGTTAATGTATTGCTATACAAACAAATGAAACTAAGTATAAGCTGAAAAAAACCCACTTTAAATTTAAGACCTTGAACAGTACTGTTTTGAACAGTACGGAAAACTTTGGAACAAATTAACTGCACTAATCAAGGTATATACATATCTGTATATATATATGTCGGTTTCTCAGATAAAAAATATTCTGCTGCCAAAAATTTACAAATAACGTTCAATTCACCATTGAATAATTATTGCGTTTTATTTAGCAATTTTAACATTACATAAAATTCTATTCTTACTACATCATCAGAACATAGAATTTTTATTACGTCATCATGTGGTGACTTAAAAAGTGTGACAGACAACAAATAAATAAACACACATAGCATTTTATTATGTGTAGATCATTCCACAAGATAAGAGTAAATTGTTTTACTTTTAATAATCATCATCTTTGTCAGTTTTCAAAATTCTGGAGCTACATTGTCAAAATATAAAATGGAAATAATGTTTTAATAAATCAGTGCCAAATTTAACATTGATGGGGCACTATGTATAAACTTATCTTGGAGGCCCTTTTTGAGCAAATCAAAACAAAAATGAAATATTTATAAAATGATGATGTTTAATTTAATGTAAAGTCCTTTATGGATCAATAATCTATCACTATGTAACATCATAAATCCTCAAACAAATTGAAACATTGAAAAACAAGCCTGGTGGCTGCTGGTTCAAACACTACTTTTATTCAGACTGAATATGATTACTGCAACTTTTGTATTGTATATATAATTAATAAACTTGTTGATTTAGTTCAGTTGGTAAGAGAGCCGCCTTCCAATCATATGGTCCTGATTTCGATTCACGGTAGGGAAATGTTAATTTTATATATCAATTTGGTTTAACATGATGTGATAAACAAACAGTGAAGTGTTTACTCCCTAAATTTGGTGAACAACTCCAATTGTACTGGAATTTAACAAAGAAATATTTTTAAGACATATTATTTAGGAGGCCCCTAAAATCTTGGGGCCCTGTGCTGCTTTACTGCTCAAGTAAAGCCATCAGCCATAATAACTACCTGAATTATTTGCTTTAATTATTAATTAAATGTAAAAAAAATATTATTTGCCTTTGGCTTAAATAAAACTTTAAATTAATTTGTCTGTTTCCTAAATGTAATGTTCATATGTATCCATGCTTATATATGTATGTTTTAAAATGAATAAACACGCCAAGATTTACCCAACAGCCCCCATGTTACGAGCCCTGTTTCCGGTCACAAAAACGGGATCCCGGAAGTGGGAGATGGAAAGATCGCTCTGGTCAGGAAAATAGCCCGGACAACACATGTCTTGTTTCGTTCCTCAGCTTCTTTTCTTAACATGCTTAAACACGGTTACAAATCAAACACATTCTAATCTCACACAGCTAGAATAGAAAGCCTAACAGAGGCACTAAACACAGTGGAACTCTTCAATAAATAGAATTGTTTTAAATAATAAATATTGTGAATTGAATAAAAAAAATTTTTTAAATTTACCTACAAGTGCAAGGGAATTAACTCTGAAGTTATTCTCCTTGAAATAAGATTTGAATTTTTTTATATGAATTTAAATGTTAATAAAATAGAAAGTTTTAGAAGACTACATTTTCCTATAGTATTTATTATGAATAAATGATTGAAATAGTTTGAGAGTGTGTAGGTATTTATCCGCCTCCCCCACCCCCATGAGGGTGGAATGTGATGCAAGGTTGAGTTTAGTGGGAAGAGCCTCTCGCGTACATGTAGGCAAGGACAAAAACTGCCCAGTCCCCGCAAACAGTGTCACGAAGGAGTCAGGTTAACCCACGACCTTCCCTTTTTAGTGCAATGGGGAGGTGCTGCCCCGGAGCAACCGAACCCCCACAAGATGGGGGCATGGTATACGTTTTAGGCCACAGAATGAATCCTGGGCCAGGCAAGTATAAAGTGAGAATGTGTCCCTAGGGAAGAATTGTTCACATTCCCAATAACTTGAATCTGGATCAGAATTTGAATTACTCAGCAAAGACCCACAATGCACTTTGAACAAGCTGTTGTTTCGAGTCATTCTTTCTTTTTCTTTTTGTCTTTGTTATTATCTGTTGTAGGTGTTTTTGTGATTGGGCAGTAGCAGCTGTCAGATGAGTCAGAGATAGAAAAAAGAACCAAAAGTGACCAGATGAAAATGACAACCCAGCTGTGCACACATAAGGAGAACGTGTGGAAGAGCAACAATCAATCAATATCTATCAAAGTAACAACATTACCGACTACAATGAAGTAGATGGATGGATGGATATACAGAGGGGTCTTTTCTTTTTTTCCGACCAATCTTTATTGCTAACCCTTCTCCCTCTCTCTCTCTCACTCTCTCCACACAGACACACAACTATTTACAAATGCTGATTTGGTTTATTAATTAAAAATAAAAGACTTTTTAAAAAGTTTTTGACATTAACTTTATTGAACAACATATTTACTATAGTTTTGAGAAAGCTAATTAACATTCAAATAGTTTTGGGAAGGTTCATTAACATTCAGATAGTTTTGAGAAAGGTCATTAACATTCAAATAGTTTTGAGAAAGGTCATTAACATTTAGATAGTTTTGAGAAAGGTCAACATTCAAATAGTTTTGGCAAGGTTCATTAACATTCAGATAGTTTTGAGAAGGGTCATTAACATTCAAATAGTTTTGGGAAGGGTCATTAACATTCAAATAGTTTTGGGATAGGTCATTAACATTCAGATAGTTTTGAGAAAGCTCATTAACATTCAGATAGTTTTGGGAAAGGTCATTAACATTTAAATAGTTTTGGGAAACTTCTGTTTACCACCATAACATTCGAATATTACACCTAAAGAAGGCTGAAGAATGGATTGGCTGAAATGTTGTGTTAACAACACAAACAACAAGAAGGAGGTGTTCAATTATCCGAAAAACACTTTGAACATATTTACTGTTTTGTTCCACTATCTTCTGCCATTTCTTTCTCAGCAAGAAACTCTACTCTCAGTGCCTTTTGCACTCTTCCAGGAATTCTCTAATCTGTTTCTTCATGGGAATTCTCTAAAGACCCGAAGGAATGGTAATCCAATAGGGCACAAGATCTGCTGAATACGGCGGAGATGAGAGAAAACATCACAGTCACACTGACAAGAAATGGCGGTACTCATACAATACTGCGGTCCAAAGATTCAGACAAAAAAGTTATTCCCCTTTAATTTAAAAAAAAAGTTTTCTAGACCTGACTGTAATGATTATATATATGTATGTTAAACCAATAAGTAATGTATGTATATGTTAAATCAATAAACATGCCAAAGCAAGCTCCTAGCAGCCCCCATTCCGTTTCCGGTCCCAGAAAACACAGGCCTGAAGTGGGAACGGGGAAGGCTCAGTTCTACACAGTCTTTTGTTCCATCTTTTTTTCTTAACACGCTTAAACACGGTTACAAATGAAACGCATTCTAATCTCACACAGCTAGAACAGAAAGAACAAAGGCACTGAACACAACAAGAACGTTACACGGACATACACAAAATTAAATCCCTTGTGAAAAGAGGCCTGTCCCAAAATGGCGATATTCGATCGTGCAAGTAAAAACAAACTTCATATAGCTGATCGCAATTAAATTTCCTTTTTTTTAAGACTATTTTGAAGACAAAATTAAGTAAATTTATTTAAATTTATTATTTTAAATTTTTACTTTTTACCTTTTTTACTACTTTTTACCTTCATCTTAAATTTATTGGTTGCTTTTTATTGCAACTTTTACCCCAAAACAGAGAAGGTCGATCGTGCAAGTAAAAAAAAATTAAATTAAAATGCGATAAAGAGCAATTAAACTATTAAGATGAAGGTAAAAAATCAATAATAATGAAATGATAAGTCAGAGAACTTGTGATTTGTTTGCGTGGATAAATTTAAAACATTGAGTGGATTAAATTAAAAAATTTAAAATATTGTCACGTGATGGCACTGAATAAAAATCACACCAACTTTTGTTTCTGTAAATTGTTATTAATCACTGCTACCCACAACACTGGTTTATTGCTGGGTTTAGGTTATTCATGTGTTCTGACATTTATATCTATCTATCTATGTATCTGGACTTTTCCCAGCCCTAACTGTTCATGGTAAGAACTTGAAATTCTGCACACACACTCCCCTAAATGAGTATGGAATATGTTTTTTTTTGTTTTTTGAAAATTCCTCCCAAATAAGTTTTTAGAGGGGGGTTCAATATGCAATGTAAGTTTATGCTAAATTGGACACTAGTTTGTGCCCGCTTATTTTTTGAAAATCTTTTTAATGATAGCCCAGTAAATAGCCCGACTTTTAATTGATTACCCCCAACACAGCATATATGGGTTGCAGTGATTCATAATTTCCCTTGAAATGCTAGTTTTTGTTGTTTCCACAATGTTTCAGCTGATCCATTCTACAGCCTTCTTCAGGTGTCCTATCCGTGTGTAAAGAGAGAGACATGGTAGCAAACAGAATCTTTTGCTATCGTTAGAACATTAGAACATTTTATTTTAGTGTGAACAAAAGTATCCAATTTGTATCTACAAGCACACATCATAACAATCATATTTACACAATGTCTAGGGCCTTAAACCTTTTAGTGTGAAAAAAAGTATACAGTTTGTATATACAAGCATACATCATAACAATCATATTTACACAATATCTAGGGCCTTAAACCTTTTAGTGTGAAAAAGATATACAATTTGTATATACAAGATGTCTTTGCATACTGATAATACACCTGAAGAAGAATGGATCAGCTGAAACATTGTGGAAACAACAAAAATAACTAGAAGAAAGTTCAATCATCTGAAAAACTTTTTAGACTTCACTTCAAAACTCATACACTGACCCTTTCTAAAAAAGTAACTTCCCACTTAACAAACTAGGTCACCCAAACATACAAAACACATTTCATTTCATTCACACTACACAGCATGGAAAGTCACATGACTCTGCTATGTTCAAATCTCTTCTGATGACGTTGTTCACAATGACAAAATGCATAAAGATTTATTTTCATGATAATAAACATGTTTGAGAGGTAACACGCTTTTCTCAATCTTTCTTTTCCACATTGTCTAATTAAATAATGTGCAAATCAGTGTTGTTAGAAAAGATTTCAAATGATCTCTCCTCAGTTTACATTCACTTGGGAAAGATATGAATCCATCTCTTCTCCTCACAGCTTATAAATAGTAAGGTAGACTTGGCTCTCTAGCTTTGGGAGGCAACCAATCTAGGAGAAGGACAACTCAGAATTCAAAATCGTGATGGACCACTGAATTTTAACGCTTTAATTGTTGAGTGCATCCATGCACCACCAAGCCAAATAATGGGCCAGAAATGACGTTCGTGAAAGGCTGAGAATCTTCAATGCATACATCTGCTTGATTGTCCTCTACAGCAGTGAACAAAAAAAGAACAATCTTGATTGCACAAAACACAGAAGGAGGTCAAAGAGATAAACCCAGAAAGAACACCCTCTGACCTACAAAGATTTGCCAATGACCATGAAGCTTGGAGAGTGTGGGTTGCATACACAATGATATTGACTCTCCAAATTTGAAACTTTTGATGTGACATGTGGAGATTAATTTTTAGATATTTTTAGATTAATTTTTTAAAGATTTTTCAGGGTTCCTCAGATATATTGCGCCCCACAAGCTCCACCCCCACCCCCATTGTAGTTGTGGGGTCTGCAGGTCCCACACGTCTCCTCTGCTGGAGAGAACATCATAATCTTTCACTTTGACAGATGTTTCTTTATTGATAAAGAATGACAAAGTGTCCAAATATTTACATCTCAGATTGATATCTCATGCCTCAAGTCCAGGGTTTCCCAACCTTTTTTTTTCTCTATGTGGTCCACTTGTCTTTTGATGCGACATGTCAGGGCCAAGTGGGGGATCAGAGCTGGAAAATTTTTAAAACCAAAGTAATGTCAATAAAAACCGCAAACTTCTTTCAATTTAAAAATATTTAAGAAAAAGAGTTTGGATTGTTAATACAAATAATTTTTATACAAGAATTTTCTAGAATTCTTATTAACAGCACAAACATTATTATATTATTCTCAAAACTATTTGAATGTTAATGACCCTTCCCAAAACTATTTGAATGTTAATGACCTTTCTCAAAACTATTTGAATGTTAATGACCCTTCCCAAAACTATTTGAATGTTAATGACCCTTCTCAAAACTATTTGAATGTTAATGACCCTTCTCAAGACTATTTGAATGTTAATGACCCTTCTCAAGACTATTTGAATGTTAATGACCTTTACTTTATGATTAAAAAAGATTATTACGATAAAATAGTTTTGGGCATTTCAGACACATGTTGCTTTTTTGTCAAAAGTCCTTGAGAGTTGCAAATTGGAAGGAAGCAAAAAAGTTTTAAAAACTCAGTAATCAAATCAGTTATATTTCTGTCAATTTTCTAGAACTCTTGAAATTCTCTGTTAATCACTGCTACCCACAACACTAGTTTATTGCTATGTTTAGGTCATTCATGTGTTCTCACATTTATATCTATCTATTAAATCAAGTAATGGATAATTTTCTTGTTTACGCACAAGAGAACGTGTGTCAGGATCCAATATATACAACTATTTGACTGAGCGATTTCAACTGTACATTCAGTAATTTTCAAGATTGTGAAAAACTGTAGTGTTACAGTTTTTTGCACTGTTCAAATAGTATCAAAATTAAATTCAGCATGAGTCATTGGTTGGTTGAGGTGGCAGTGTTCCTTGTCCGTTGTATTTAACCAGACATGCATTAATGAAGGATTACTGCTTAAATACACACTATATCGTAGCTATATATGAACTGATTTTCATTCAGTTTTTAGCGACAATGTTGTTGGCAGAGGTATGCTCTCTCATTGCTTTTTAGTGTCTCTCTGCAACATATATGCTGTGTTTGGGATAATCAATTAAAAAGTTGAAAAAAGGGGTGATCAAGGAATAAGTTTATATGTATCTATGTATCTATCTATGTATCCAGACTTCGCCCCACCCTAACCATTTATAGTAGAAATTTGAAATTTTGCACACACACTTCCCTCAATGAGCACGGAAAATGGTTTTCTTGTTTTTTGAAAATTCCCTCCTTCTTAATAAGTTTTTAGAGGGGAGGTTTAATTTGCAATGTAAGTTTATGTTAAATTGGTTACTGGTTTTTTGAAAATTCAGTCACCCCTTTTTCCAACTTTTTAATTAATCACCACTACCCACAACACTGGTTTATTGCT
>VCCN01001586.1:152045-176186 GCA_006491835.1 Architeuthis dux
TTATTTTATTATTTATTTTTATTAGATGAATCGTATTGTAAATCATTCGTATTAATTCTTTTCATACTACTATCCACCTTCATCTTATTTTTTCAATTGCTTTTTTATCACAACTTTACGATGACAGTCTGAGTAAAGTGTAAAGTGTATATAAATATAGGTGATTCATCATTTCCCTTGGAATGCTAGTTCATACCTCTATTCACCTTCATTTTAATTTTTCAGTTGCTTTTTAATGCAACTTTACTCGGACCGTCATCGTAAATTTGCAATAAAAAGCAACTGAAAAATTAAAATGAAGGTGAATAGAGGTATGAACTAGCATTCCGAGGGAAATTATGAATCACTGCCACCCATATATGCTGTGTTGGGGGTGATCACTAAAAAATGTCTGAATCTTCAAAAAACAAGCGGGTATAAACTTGTGACCAATTTAGCATAAGCTTACATTGAAAATTGAACCCCTCACTAAAACCCTACTTTGAATAAAATAGAATTGAATAAAACACATTTTCCCTACTCATTGAGAAGAGTGTGTGCAGAATTTCAATTTTCTACTATGAATGATTAGGGCTGGGCGAAGTCCGGCTATATAGATAGATAGATACATATAAATGTGTGAACACATGAATACCAAAGGGTAGCAGTGATTAAAAAATAATAATAATGATTTATTATTAAAAATACTACTGCAACAAGTCAAAATGACCAAAAATGGCCAAATACCAAAATTGTTTATAAAATATTGCAATACTGAAGTACACACCAAAAATAAGAATTTATTAAAAATACTACTGCAACAAATCAAAATGACCAAAAATGGCCAAATACCAAAATTGTTTATAAAATATTGCAATACTGAAGTACACACCACAAATAAGAATTTATTAAAAATACTACTGCAACAAAGTCAAAATTGCCACATATGGCCAAATACCAAAATTATTTATAAAACATTGCAATACACACCACAAATAAGAATTTATTAAAAATACTACTGCAACAAAGTCAAAATGACTTTTAAATATGTCCAAATCAAAAGGTTCACTGGAAAATGTTTTTCAAAAAGGCTAGATTTGTTAAATTTGGCCATAAAATGGCCAAAAGTGTCCCCCCCCCCTGTCAGTGAGAGGCACAGAAGGGTAAGCAAGAATCTTTTTGAATCTCAGCAGCTCCAGCAGAACCAGGTCATAATATTGGGCAGAAAAAAAAAGGTCAGACAGCCTAACAGGAAATTTAACAACACGATCGCAATAAGACCCACAAGCTTTCAGCAAATTGTATTATTAATGGGTCGTCATATTTGGGTGGGGGGGTCGGGTTTGAATTACTAAAACCACTTGACTTAAAGGCAAGCAAAGATGTCTTTTCACTTTTCCAAAATATTCACCAATCCCACAAGACACATTGGAATGTCAACTAGCATTCCAAGGGAAATTATGAATCACCGCCACCCATATATGCCGTGTTGGGGGTGATCAATTAAAAAGTTGGAAAAAGCAGTGATCAATGAATAAGTTACTTCTCTCGCCTTTTGTTGGGCTGTGATCACTAAAAACGGTCTGAATTTTCAAAAAACAAGGAGGCACAAATAGAGACCATTTGACATATGCTTATATTGCATATTGAACCCCCCTCTAAAAACCTATTATTGGGGGATTGGATTTTCAAAAACAAAAAAACATTTTCACTTCTCATTGAGGGGAGTGTGTGTGCAAAATTTCAAGTTTCTACTATGAACGGTTAGGGCTGGGCGAAGTCTGGATATGTAGATATATACATAGATACATATAAATGTGAGAACACATGAATAACCTAAACCCAACTGTAATGTTCTTGTTGTGTTTTGTGCCTCTGCTCATTTTGTTAGTCTTTCTGTTCTAGCTGTGTGAGATTAGAATGTGTTTGATTCGTAACCATGTTTAAGCGTGTTAAGAAAAGAAGACGGAACAAGATAACACATGTGACAGGGCTGTTCACCTGCTGAGAACTGAGCCTTCCCTGTTCCCATTTCCGGTCCATGGTTTCTGGGACCGGAAACAGAATGGGGTCTCCTGGGAGCTTGCTTTGGTATGTTTATTGATTTAACAAATACATATATTACTTATTGATTTAACATACATATATATAAACATTACACCAACAACAGTATTTAAACCAGTGTTGTGGGTAGCAGTGATTAATGTGAAACTGTTTCTCTGAAATGTCAAATAAGAAAAAATCATATTTAGAAACATAAATAAATATTTATATATTTAAGTAAAATTAAGTATACTTACCCAGCACAAGATTTCCCTGTCGCCCACCAAAAAGTATATAATGCCTAGTTACAGGGGGTCCTCTGTCCAGGCTGCACCTCCCCATGGCATTTGAAGGGGTCAGGTCGGGTCAGGTTCATTTTCTGATGCATGAGGCATTCCAAAAGGGGAAGTGACATGGGAACTGAATAATTTCTGGAACCACCCACATGTACATGTGAGGGTTCTCACCAGGGGTGCAGCTGAGGGAGGGGGTGGGAGGAGCATGGCAGGTCTCATCAAATCTCACTAAATTCTCATTACCAAGGACCGTTGTTTAACTAAATGAATTTTCATATGGAACCCATGCTTTTGAAAGGTCTTCCTACTCAACAAGCTCACGGACCCCAGGCTTCTGAAAGGTCTGCCCACAGACCCTCAGTAATACCTTTGTGGACCTTTAGGGGCTCGCGGTCCCCAGGTTAGGAACTGTTAGAGAGGGGTGCCCTCAGGGAGCCAAGCCCCTTGGGCCCCCAAATTTCCAGCTATGCTTCTGTACCCCACTTTAAACTTGGCCTTGTGTCATAATCCGTCCTCGTGGTCAGGCGAATAAATAACTACTTAAATAAATATTGAAATTAACTTTTATTATTTTTTTTATTGGATGAGTATTTTAAACCATTACATGGTTTGTAATGGTTTATCTGATAAAAATTAAAATAATCAATAGAAATCATCACGTGACCAATGTCTTTTGGCAGCGTGTTATTTTGGCGGTGATCTATTAAAAAATTGGAAAAAGGGGTGATCAATGAATAACTTATTTCTCTCGCCTTTGGTTGGGCAGTGATCACTAAAAAAAGTTTGAATTTTCAAAAAAAACAAGCATGAATACTGCCTGACACAAACTAAGGGGCCAATTTAGCATAAACTTACACTGTAAATTGAACCCCCCTACTAAAGACCTGTTTAGGGTGGGAATTTTCAAAAAACAAAAAAAAAGTTTTTTCTATACATAAGAAGTACATGTTTAAACTTTCAGCCCTCTAGCTCCATTGTTGCAGCCTGTATGTGTTATACATACACAGCCAGTCACTAGTTTCCCTGGTCTTTCTTGTGGTCCCTCCTTATCTAGTATTTCTTGTGGTCCCCAGTTTCCCTGGTCTTTCTTGTAGTCCTAAATTTTGCAGGTCTTCCTTGTCGTCCCTATTTTTTATGTCTTTTTAGTTTCCCTGGTCTTTCTTGTGGTCACTAGTTTCCTCTGTCTTCCCTGTAGTCACTAGTTTCCCTGGTCTTCCTTGTGGTCCCTAATTTCCTTGGTCTTTCTTTTGGTCCCTAATTTCACATGTCTTCCTTGTGGTCCCCAGTTTCCCTGGTCTTTCTTGTGGTCCTTAGTTTCCTGTCTTCCCTGTAGTCACTAGTTTCCCTGGTCTTTCTTGTGGTCACTACTTTCCTTGGTCTTTCTTTTGGTCCCTAATTTCACTTGTCTTCCTTAGTTTCCTCTGTCTTCCTTGTGGTCACTAGTTTCCCTGGTCTTTCTTGTGGTCACTAGTTTCCTTGGTCTTTCTTGTGGTCAATACTTTCCCTGGTCTTTCTTGTTGTCACTAGTTTCCCTGGTCTTTCTTGTTGTCACTAGTTTCCCTGGTCTTTCTTCTGGTTCCTAGTTTCAGGGAAACTAAGGACCACAAGACAGACCAGGGAAAAGATTCACTCACTAGTTTCCCTGGTCTCTCTTGTATTCCCTTATTTACCTGGTCTTCATTATGGTGTTTATTTTCCCTGGTCTTACTACTGGTTTTCTTGCTGGAAACCTTTGCACACAACTAATACTCTCCTGTTGTGTCCAACCTTCATTTTTTGTCCAAACAATTTGAGAAAAGAATTCTTTCTTTGATCTATTTATATTTTGAACAAATCGAGTACATAGTTTTACCAGAGGAACATGAACAGTTTATCAAACCAAAATAGTTTTACCAGAGGAACATGAACAGTTTATCAAACCAAAATAGTTTCACCTGCATCTCATATTACAAACAACCAAATAACCACAATGCAGAAGAGTACCTTACGATTTTTATTATGGGGGTGGAGGTACAGGCCTCTAATTTGCTGACAAAGTGGGCGTGCAGGCCGATTAAGGGAAGAAATTTGCCAATAGAAAGAGCATTGGGGGGGGGGAGGATGCAGCACCCCTAAAAAACAAACCTTCAGTAAGTACCTGCCACAATGATTTGGTTTTACTGCTTCCCACACAAATTAAAAAAAATAATTAATGAGTAAGTATGAAAACATTACCAAACGGGAACCTACTGTGTAGAAGGGGAAATTATATGTGTTTATTTATATATGTATTTGTGTAAAGTTATTTGATACACCAATTCATTAACTGAAATACTCTGTAATGACTATGAGTCATACAATATACCAAATTACTCTCTACCTAGTGGATTGAACGTAACATACTGACCTATAATTAGTAATTTAGTTTTTAATAATAATGATACAAAGATACAAATCAAATCTATTTTCAGACTTGTGTTATATTATAAACGTCTGCCTAATTGAGTTGAATTTAGTGGAAATGAAATAATAAAAAAGTAGTGAAAAGCCTCTACCCGTTTAATACCACCTGGACCCAAAAATATCCACTTGTTGATTTGAGGATAAAGTTTTTTGTTTTGTTTCCACATATTCAGATATAGGGCCAATTAATAAAAAATAATTTAAAAGAAACTTATATATTTATAATATGATGATTTATAAATATTAGTAGACTTGTTATATATGTTTGGGCTTTTTAACATTTACAACTGAAGTTAGATAAATTATAGGGCAAAGTAGGACAACTTAACCATAAAGAATCGTTCACATCATAAGAACTGATTTGACCAATCACTGCTAAAGAAGCTAACATTTTTTTTACTTTCATACGGCAATGACTATTTGAGTTTTAATAAAAAATGATTATTTTATTTTATTTTTTATTAAATCAAATATTGTAAACCATTTTTATTAATTTTTGACTACTATTTACATTCATCCTAATTTTTAGTGTGTTTAATCACAATTTCAATAAGGACGGCACAGCAGTGTTATTGTTTTGATTTTAGTAAAAAAAAAGCGAACAATTATTTTATTATTTTATTTTTATTTACACAAAGTAATGTAAACCATTTTTATTAATTTTTAACTACTATTTACCTTCATCTTAACTTTTAGTTGTTTTTTTTAATTACAATTCAACTTAGTTTTAGTAAAAAAGCTATTATTATTCGTTAAACCATTTTACACATTGTGATTTTAAAAAACTACTAAAAATTAAGATGAGGGTAAATAGCAGTCAAAAATTAATAAAATTGGTTTACAATACTTGATTTAATAAAAAAAATAATGTAAAATAATCGTTTTTTACTAAAACTCAAACAATCATTGCGTGTCAGCTTAGTACAAAAGTAAAAAAATGTTAGCTTCTTTAGTGGTGATCGGTCAAATCAGTCCTTATGATGCAATGTAATTTTAACGGTTAAATCATCCTACTTTGCCAATTATAGTTTTTGTACCAAATATGTTATTTGCAAATTATTTTGATGCAAGAATTACTTTTTAACTATTTAGACATCTACTTATAATGTAAGCAAAAACAAGAAAAAGAACAGCCTCTGTTCAAAACCTGGGACGTTGTTTATACAATTTTTGACAACATTTGTTAATATTTGTTTCTGTAATAAAAGTATTTGTTTCCAATTGATTTTTCAAGTTGATCCCTGTTAAAATGTCCAAAACAAAAACAAATAATCATTGCATCAAAAATAAAACGACAAATATTGTCGGAAATGCAATCATTGGAAAATGAAAAAGTTATAAATATATATATATATGAAGTGTATACATTAGTTATATCACACTGTATAGTCTGCTTTCTTTCTTTCCATAGAACTGTAGAAATTTCGTCGCAGTTGCCCCCTGCAATTTGATCACTTCTTCTTTCATTTGAATTACGATATATACAACAATATGTTTTCTATATGTAACAGATAAAGTTTGCATTATTTTCATTATAGTAAAACTTTTGTCTGAATTTTTCAGATGAGGAATTATCCTTATACATAGGTTTATTTGGACTATTGTCCTAATCTTGGTTGTTTATACATGCATAACGTATCAGCTGTTGTACCCTATGGCCTTCTTCAGGTGCCAGGCTTTCATGATTTTCCAAAGTTTTAAAAAAAAAAAGGCAATGGAGACAAGATGGAATGGAGAGTTCGACTCGAGATTCCGAGGGCGATTCTGAATCCGACAGGCACCTAAAGAAGGCTGTAGAGTGCAACAGCTGAAACGTTGCACACATATAAACAACCAAGATGAGGACAATAGTCTGAATAAATTGACGTATATAGTGGGTACGGCCAAATCACATTGGAGACACCGTCCTCATACGATCAAAATCATGTGGGAAATGAGTTGTTGATCACTGCTACCTGCAACACTGGTTTATTGTTGGGTTTAGGTTATTCATGTGTTCTCACATTGATATGTATTTCTGTATCTACCTATGTATTTGGACTTTGCCTGGACCTAACCATTCATAGTAGAAACTTGAAATTTGGCACACACACTCCCCTTAATGACTAGGGAAAATGGTATTTTTGCTGTTTGAAAAACCCTCAGGTCGATTTGCAATGTACGTTTATGCTAAATTGGTCACTAGTTTTTCTTCTTGGAACCCTTTTACAGAAAATGGGAAAAAAATTGTGATAAAGTAGTTTGAGTGGAGATCAGGGGTGGAAAATGTGTAGGGTAGGTAGTACGCGGGGGTACAGAATATACATACTTCTCAATTTCCAGGTTGTTTTGTATGTTTCAATATGGCCCTGAAATTGGCCATATTTTTGGTTTACTGTGCCCTGAAACCCCTAGCTGCATGGGTTCACTTCATTCAAACCTGATGGAACCCTCTGTGATCCCCGAGCATAAATCCTAGATACAGTCTTATCATATACCTAGTTCCCAAAACCAATTTCCATCATTACATGTGGGAAATCACTCCATGTGGGAAATGAGTTATTCTTCTTGGACAGAAAATGAATAAACAATTTGGAACTGTGATAAAATAGTTTGAGAAGAAATACAAGATCTTTGTGCAATCATCAATTTCCCTTGATGTCATTTCCATTGAGAATTTGAAGAAAATAATTCAGGATTTTTATTTTTAGTCCAAAAATGGAAAGAATTTTGGATTTATTTTAAGCTGAAAAAAACATTTTATAATAAAAAAAAATATTACGGAAGAATGAATCTAAAAATACTTATATGATATGTTCTCTCAACCCTTTCAGACTTTTGAATAAGAGTAACCACTGCATTTTACTTCTGAACAACCTCTTTTAATGCCATATGTGGATGGAGAAATTTGTGTGGCCCAAAGATTTGACCACAAGGAATTAATGAGAAGAACTATGTCTGAGACAGAATAATATCTAGAAACCATTACAAGAAATTCCTTCCCTCATTTGGAAGTAATGTGTGTCGTTATACCAAACATTCCAATCATTACCATACCTTCCAAGTCTGCATGAGACACACGCATTTTGATACATTCTCATGCTCACATGCCTGAAAGGAAAATTCTCACGCATTTTATAAAAAGTGTTAGATTTATTTAGATTTATTAAATTGGTTTAGATTTCTGATAAAATAAAAATCTATTTTTATAGAACTTTAGAACTCACATTATTTTGAAAGATCACATACAAAACTTTTGAAACATGTTTTAAATAGACTCCTAGACAACACTTAATTTCAGTAGCTGATATACCCTGAAACGCAATTTTAGCCAATCTAGGATAGATAATTTTCAAAATTTTCTGAGGGAGCATGCCCCAGGCCCCACTAAAAGCCTCCCCCACCCTCAATTTTGGATCACATACAAAACCTTTGAAACAAAATAGACTTCTAGACAACACTTAATTTCAGTAGCTGATATGCCCTGAAATGCAATTTTAGCCAATCTAGGATAGATAATTTTCAAAATTTTCTGGGAGAGCATCCCATCCACATTATTTTCTCACACATTTTCACATTTTCAACATTGAAACTTGACAGGCATGCATCACTCGTAAAAGATTATCCAGATTTTTATGAAAATAATAAAGTCATTAATGCTACTGAATTAACAGAAGTTTGGAAATAAATCAGCAATGAAAAAAATAAACATTTTTTAAACAGGTTTTGTAAAATTTTGGGAAAATATATTAATATTTGCTACCCACAACAGACCGGTTTAATCACTGTTGCTGGATTTAGGTTATTCATGTCTTCTGACATTTATATGTAGGTATGTATCCAGACTTTGCCCACGCCCTAACCATTCATAGTAGAAACTTGAAACTTTGCACATACACACACCCTGCGATGAGTAGGGAAAATTCCCCTCCAAAATAGGGTTTTAGTGGGGGATTCAATTTTCAATGTAAGCTTATGCTAAATTGGTCACTAGTTTGTGCCCGCTTGTTTTTTAAAAATTCAGACATTCTTTAGTGGTCACAGCCCAACTTTTTTATTGATCACCCCCAACACAGCATATATGAGTGGCAGTGATTCATAATTTCCCTTGGAATGCTAGTTTTACTATATTTTTAGATTTTTTATAGGACATTCACTTCAAAAGTAAAGATGGATTCAATTTCAAGAGCCCCGCTCTAAATGCTTACAAGCTATCAATTCTGATTCAGTGATTCTGCACTTGCTCTATTACTATAGTACTATACTGCATTCAACTTTTATAAAAGACTGGGTGTTTAAAGTGATTTTAACCAATTATCACCTTTAACTGGGGTTATTATTTTAACACAGTAATTAATCGGAGTGTGGTATCTATATGATATGTATACAATACATAAACATGAAGGTTTTGAAACTGAAGTCATAATCACTGCACAAAGATCAAAACGAACACAAAGTAATACTATTACTGAAATGTCAGACATATTTGTAATACTATCTGTCTGTATAGCAAATGAAAAAAATTAATTACTTAGCAAGTAAAAGATGTATGTGTTTAAAACCTTTATGTGTATGTTCTTAATTTGTGGCCCCTTTCTGACATGCTACAGGCTCGGCACCAACTGAATCCAGCCCTGTTACTAACTACTTATATTTACCTTTCACTAATTTATCTCGCTATATCTTTGATAAAAAATATATACTTGAATATATACATGAAATAGGCTTTTTTGACAGCAGTTAATTGTATCATTAAGCCAACTTCAGTGTTGGGTTTAAACTAATAAGAAAAGGTCTGAATTTGTAGTTTATGGTTGTGTCCTCTGGTTTTACTGCACATAGATGAAGTCAGCATTTTCTTATCAGGGCATTTTGAGCAATGAACGTCAATATCCACTTTATGTATGTTGTTCCAGATTCTATAGACTTCTAATAGGTCAGCACATTTTCTTCTGTATGCAAGGGTCTCTAGATTAAATTGTTTTAATCTCTCAGTGTAAGATATATCTCCAAGCCTAAACACAGAGTTGTACTTCAGGTAAGGAAACCATATGCAGGAAGCAAACTCCAGATGGGGATGTACCAGAGACTTGTACAGTAGTAGGAAGCTCTCCTCATTGATGAACTTAAATATATCCTGTTATTCAATGTGTGCCTTTTATATTAATCTGTATCAGTAAACTTATAGCTATTCTTGAGATGTCTGTGACTGACTAAATGTTATCTAAAGTTTTAAACACTGGGAATGAACAGATGTCAGAAACAATCACCATTTTGTTTCACACTTTACTGAGTCAATAAAAAAATAGACTCTTTTTTTAATTTCTTTTAGTAGTTTTATGTTTTAGTGCACAGGGCCGAGTTTGATATTGATGGGGCCCAGTGCATAACATTTCTTGGGGGACCTTCTATTTTTGTATTTAGCTATTATTTTCAAACAAATCAAAACAAAAATGAAATATTCGTAAAATTATGATGTTTAATTTAACGTAAAATCCTTTATGGATCAATAATCTATATCTTTGTAACATAATGGATGCATTAAAAGGTGGTGACCTGGGTATCCAGCATTTTCATTGTGCGCAAGATAATAGCCGAAATTTTCATAGCAGAAATAACTATTTTCTAGCCACATTTTATAGCTGAAACAAAATGAAACAATAAAGTTAGCTTAATCTATTGTCACTGTTTAAGCAAAGTAAAGACGTTGTTTGTCAATGATTCAGCTTGAAATAATTAAATAATTTTTTTTGTCAGCAAATATTCAGTTTTACTCGATTAATTATAATTCAGGCTATTTTTTGATCAGTGGGAAAAAAATCTTTTTACTCAATATTTTTTAAAAAAAATATTTCTTCATTTTTTTCGAGTATTGCGCTATTGGAGAACTTGTTATAAGTTGTCGTCTGGGTCAATAAAATGCTAAACCGTGAAAAATGAAAATAGATAGGATGCTTAAAGCCTCCGATAACAGTCAATTTATAAGAACAACAAAACAGAAAATATATTAAAAATACAGGCAGTAAATATTTCTTTATCATCATGATTATATATTTAATTATTTATTTTTGTTATAATATTTTTATATAAGTTTTAGTCTCACCAATCTATAAAAAGAATAATAAATATACATTTTAAACAATTTCTAATTTGCTATCAGCGACACTAGATGAACAGGGAGTTTTATCGTTTCGTTTCATTTTGGCTATAAAAAGTGGCTAGGAAATAGCTATTTCTGCGCGCAATTAAAATGCTGGCTATGAAAGTGCTGTAACCTGCTGACCAGCTCTCTTGGAAAAGATAGGGGACCTACCAAGTATTATCCCATAGTCAGACATAACCGCTGTGTCATCCTACATCGAAAGATATAAAACCTGAAGATATGAAGATGTAACAAAATAAATCCTCAAACAAATGGCAACACTGAAAAACATTTTTTCAAGACATATTTTGGGTGCCCTAAAATCTTGCGACCCGGTACAGCTGCACTGATATGTATGCCTTAAGCATGGTCCTGGTCAGTGTTTATGTTTATTGGAAAATGTTGCAAGAAATTTTATAAAATTTATGGAAAATGATTTTCTCTTAACAGCTTTTCTTATTTTCTGACAGAAAGAAGGAATAAATTTTATGAAGAGTTATATTATACTTGAATATACTTGAAATAGGATTTTTTTGACAGCAGTTAATTGCGTCATTAAGCCAATTTCAGTTTAGTTGGGATGGGTTTAAACTAATACGAAAAATGGTAGTTAAATTTGGTATGTCCAATATCAGAACAAAGATTATTTAAAAAAATATTGATATTCTTGGACGTGACCATCTTTTCACTTAGGCTGTTTCAGAGAGGAAATTTTTTCGATTACCAGTGGAGGTCTGAATTTGTAGTTTATGGCTGTGTCCTCTGGTTTTACTGCACATAGATGAAGTCAGCATTTTCTTATCAGGTCATTTTGAGCAATGAACGTCAGTATCCACTTTATGTATGTTGTTCCAGATTCTATAGTCCTCTAGTAGGTCAGCACGTTTTCTTCTGTATTCAAGGGTTTCTAGATTAAGTTGTTTTAATCTTTCAGTGTAAGATATATCTCCCAGCCTCGGAATGGTCTTGGTGGCTCTCCTCTGAATTTTCTCTATGGCATCTGAGTTGTACTTCAGGTTAGGAGACCATATGCAGGAAGCAAACTCCAGATGGGGACATACCAGAGACTTATGTAGGCGAGTGTTTTCTTTGATGTATCACTTTGTTTTGTATAAGTGAGTTGTCTATATAAACACCAAGATCTTTCTCCACTGTAGTTTCCTTCAGTGTGTGTTGTATTCCATCATCTTTAATCATGGTGTAGTTTCTGTTTTTGTTGTTGTCTCTACCACGGTGCATAACGATGCATTTGTCGAGATGAAATTTCATCTGCATAGATTTGGCCCAGCATTGCAAATTGCTGAAAAGCAAAAAAATGTTCCATCAATAGGAAAGTCCTTTGAAAGTCCTTTGAATCTGTGTGTATGAGATGTGTTGGTATCTGTCTATGTAATGAATAGTGTGACTTTTTCTGTTTGTTTCTCTGTCCATAACAATGGACTCTTCCACCTAAAGGTAACAATTTTGTTGATAAAAATATCTCCTACCCAATATTTGAAACAATGGACTTTTCCACTTTTTGATTTTGGCTATGCCTTTTTTAATTCTGAGCTTGCTCAGGTCTATGGTTGGATTTGGAACAAATAAGGTCCAACCATGACAACGATAAAAAAATATACACTTTTTTAACTTGAGATCACATTTTGTTCCAATTGTGCTCGAGTTTTTCCGAGCATGCTCGGGTCTACAGTTGATTTTTACGACAAATGAGTTAAAAAAAATGAGGTCTGACCATGACAACGATCAAAAGATATACACTTTTTTAGCTTGATATCACATTTTGTTTCAATCAGCAGCAGCTGTTGTTTCTGATGATGGTTGGCTTTGCGACAAATGAGGTCGAAATAATGCAATTTTGTGAATGGACGGGCAATGGGCTAAAGAGAAAGTGTTTACGTTTTGGGGCGGATACAGGAATTTTTCACAATTACCTCTCCCATAGCGCAGCTATACAATATAAAAGACAATATCTCCAAAAGTTCTTAATGAATTTCAATGAAATTCTGTGGGCAATGGACTAAAGAAAAAGTGTTTGAATTCTAGGGCGGATCCAGGAAATTTTCACATTTACCTCCCCCTGCAGCATAGCTATATGTATTAAACACAATATCTCCAAAAGTTCTCAATGAATTTCAATTAAATTTGGTGAAAGGGTGGGCAATGGGCTGAGGAAGAAGTTTTTTACATTTTTGGGCAGACCCAGGAATTTTTCACAGTCACCTCCTCTGCAGCATAGCTATACAACACGATATATCCAAAAGTTCACAATTAATTTCAATTAGATTTTGTGGAAGAGTGGTCATTACATTTTGGGGCAGATCCAGGAATTTTCCACAGTAACCTCCCCTGCATCCTAGCTTTATGTACACAACACGATATCTCAAAAAGTTCTCAATGAAATTTTTGGCAAGGGTGGTCAATACATTTTGGGGCGGATCTTGGAATTTTCCACAGTAACCTCCCCTGCATCCTAGCTATATGTACACAACACAATACCTCAATAAGTTCTCAATGAATTTCAATGAATTTTTTTGAAAGGGAACGTGAGAATACTGAAAAAGGTTTCATAAAGATTTGCTATTGGTTGTGGTTAAATCGATTCTTTCTTGGGTGAGAGGGTAGCAAAGCCGCCAACAGAGACCTGGGTAGCACCCCTGGCGAAATCTCTTTTTCCCTAGGATCACTTTGCAGTCCTTTTGGCTAAGATCAAAGTGTGTTATCTGTTCTTCGGAACCGCCATGGCCTTGAAGTTCAGAGAACCACGGCTCTTCAGGGGTCCTTGTGGCATGCTCGGGTATCGTCCTGGGAGAAGTTGCACAGGATATCTTGGTCAGCTGGTCGGGAGGCGAACTCCATTAGAATTCTCAGGATTCGTCCTGAGAAGCTTTTGGATCTCCCCCTCCCCTTTATCCCAGTCCTCGTGGCATTTGTCTCAGTGACAGGTATTTGTGATTCTCCCCCCTCAAGTCTCCCCCTACAGAATCGGCACTAAATGACCCACCAAGGGTTGATGTGCTGTTAAACAAAATCAATCAATCAATCTTTTTCCCTAAATTCATCCAGTATATATACCTATCTCCTTCCATGTTAAACCTGGCGGTGTGCCTATGTAGCTATCTGTATGAATCACCTGGTATTGTGTCATTCCGTTTTCTTTGTTATCGAATTGAATATTTATTGCCTTTCCATGTCAGTTAAATTAAATTCCTATTCTGCATTCTGAATTTCCAAAATAGAATTTGTTTAACTTTATATCATCAACCAGCATTCCACTCCAGGTTTGATACTGCTGACAGAATGTTTTGAAACTCAAAACATTATTCTCTCAAAGCCAGCAGCTTTAACCAAAACAATCTGGGACGCCCATATTTCAATAACCTTGACACTTTCATAAAACAACACATACAAACGAATCTATATGTTTTAAATTGTTCATTTTAATCAGCTGATTTATTGTTAGTGGCATTCAGAGAATGCATTTAAACTTATTCTATCTATCTATCTATCTATCTATCTATCTATCTATCTGGCTCATTTTGCTACAATACATTAACTGTTCCAGAAGAATGCATGGAAATTTGAACCAATTTGCTGTGAATGATCTACGGTAGGGGTTGTCAAAGTGGTCGATATCGACACCCAGGGGTTGATGGGTCTATCCAAGGGGTCGATAAATGCTAGTGGATTGAGGGGGGGGGGTCCATAAATGCAGGGGGGGGGTTATTGGATAATGATATGTTTTACATCTTTTGACATATATTCTTGTTTACTTTGTATTTTAACTATTGATTTCTTGTTAATCTCCCGATTATAATTATACAGTGCTATGGATTTGATGCATTTTAGGATGTGTTATTGGTACTTTTGATATCTTTCTTTTGGCAGGACAGCCTGGGGGTCGATGAGGTAACAAGGATTCCATGTAGGAGTCAATGGTCTAAATAATTTGGCGAACCCCGGTCTACAGTTTTACTGATTTCCAATTCAAATAAAATAGTAAATATGAAAGATTGTATATCTCGATATTTAATACATGTTGACAAACTCCAGTCCAAGACGGAGGGTAGAGTTGACTTTGTTTTTCCACTGTAACAACAAGAACAAGAACAACAAGAACAATCCTCACCTAATTTAGGGAGTAAACTCTTCACTGTTTGTCTCTCCTGTCACGTTAAACCAAACTGATATATAAAATTATCAATTCCGGACTGTGATTTGAAATCACGACCAAGTGATCGGTAGGCTGCTCTCTTACTGACTGAGCTAAACTGAAAAGTCTTACATATCTATGAAAATTTATGTTACAAATATGCAAGAGCTTATTTCATCCTAATAAATAAATACGTTTATACAAAAAAAAATATATTTTTATAATTTTTTATTTATTATATATACAATACAAAAGTTGTAGTAATCATCTTCAGTCAGAATAGAAGTAGGGGTGAAGTTTCACCCTGCAGCTGCCAGGCGTGTTTATTATTTTTTTTTATTAAATGAAGTCTTGTCAACTATTATAAATTTTTTGCTAGTATTTTCTTTCATTTCAATTTTAGTTGCTTTTCATCGAAAATACTCAGACCGTCAGTCTAAGGCAGTGAGAAAACAGTGCTGATTTGAAATAAAGGATATGCTCTAGATGAGACTTGAACTCACATCCTTTTTATCTCAGGAAACGTTCTATATATATCAACTGCTCCATTGACTGAGCTACTTATGGTCTTATGGCGGACCGAAGATCAAATCTAACCTGTAAACCCATTGTTCATGCATCGAAATTTGAGCCAATTTGCAGTGAATGATCTGCAGTTTTACTAATTGCTAATTCAAATAAAATAGTAAATATGAAAGATTGTATATCTTGATTGTCATGTTATTTAACTCTTGAAGTCCTAAAGAGCATGAGGCCGCACATAAACAAACATGGCTGAAAATCCTAAAACGCACGAGGCCGCACAAGTCTTTTCTCCAATACTGCCAATTTTCACAACAATCTGTCTACAAGTAAAGACTCTATAAACATTTGAATAAACAAACCCATTTTTAGCTGTTTTCTGCTCAATCATTACAGGACTGGGATTTGGACTTAGAAAATTTTCAACAGGATCTTAAGACATAGTTTTCATGTGAAGCTTTTCATAATGTTTCCTTTTACAAGCATTTTCATCGAAATGAATTATTGGGATGAGCAAACTAAGTCAGTTATTTTGTAAAATGGATAACTGAGTCCCAAAAAGTGGTGAACAAATTGGGGTTTAGATCAGAGTTGTAGCCTTTGATCTGGATAATCCACAATGGTGGCAATTGGTTTGTTTAACTTTAAGGCTTTAATCTGATTAGGAGGAGAATGAAGGTTTTTCATCTAAATTTGTCTGTGGAGAGAATTTAATCAGAAAAAAAACATAAAATAAACAAGTCTCGTTATTCACTCAATAGAAACTGTCATGTGACCATGTCTTTTGGCAGCATGCCATGTTGGGGGTGATCTATTAAAAATTTGGAAAAAGGGGCGACCAATGAATAAGTTACTTCTCTCATCTCTTGTTGCATCACTAAAAAGTCTGATTTGTCAAAAAACAAACGTGAATGTTGCCGGACACAAACTAAGGAACCAATTTATCATAGACTTACATATCACTAAAAGAGATCTGAATTTTCAAAAAACAAGCGGGCACAAACTAGTATAAACTTATATTGCATATTGAACACCCACCTCTAAAAACTATTTAGTGTGTGTGCAGAATTTCAAGTTTCTACTACAAAGGGTTAGGATTTGGGCAAAGTCCAGATACATAAATATATACATAGATACATATAAATGTGAGAACACATGAATAACCTAAACCCAGCAATAAACCAGTGCTGTGGGTAACCGTGATTAACAATTAACAAAGGAAATTCTCATGACCGATGTCAAGCTCATTTAATTATTAATACATTATAATTTAAATTATTGATATAGTATAGTACCTATATATATTCCCATGTATTTATTTTTCTAACTGGAAAAGTGGGAGATACACAAGTGGAATTTGAGTAACTAAAAACGGTTGCAAAATTGAAATGACTTTGGACAGTGGGGAGAGAGAGTCTGCTTCAAGCATAAAATATACAAAATATACATTGTTTAAAATGTTTTGCTAATGGTATACCTAAATCTGTGTTCTGTGTCAGTATGTTTACACAGTAATTTGAAAGATTAACGCAATGTATTGTTAACTAAAATTCTTGTATTCATTTTGTATTAAACTTGAAACAACTAAAAAGCTTAGACGCACATTGGTTGGCCTTGGGCTTTATTGTCATTTGATGGCATAAAGTGGATTTGGGTCATAATCCCGAATGGAGAAAAATCTGATATGAAGATTATTTTCTTTCATCATATAGCAACAGACTTAATTGTTCAGTTCGATATGTATTGAGATTTCATAAAATTAAATAGCGGGGCAGGGTTCTTCTTTTTTTTAAATATTTCCAATAATTTTTTTTACCAAGTAATTTTTCTATAAATAAATTCAGTAATCAGTGACTAAATACTGAATGTTTTATTAACTCGATTCAGGATTTGAAGAGAAAAAAAAAAGTTTTGTAGAGTTGTTCACGCTTTACCAAATTTGTCTACCCTAGATAGTGTGACAAACTGACAGATGGACACGTTGCAAATGTCATGGTGTTTTACACATATTTTTTTTGATTTTGTGATGAAAACAATACTTTCATTGTTTGGTGAACTTGTTCTGGCACTGTGGTTCAGTTATAATGCGGTTGTATTTCTCAACATCTGCATTATAAAGGAGGACTACTGTAATGATTTTATGGAGTGTTTTATATATCAAATAATCCAATTAATATGAAAAGAAGTAAATTGAAGATCCCTGTCTTCCAAGAAAATGAATCTTTCTTGGTTTAAGTGTTGGACTAAACAAGTTAAACATTCTAGAAGCGAGAGGCACAGCAGGTTTCATTTTCAGAGTCTCTACTTTTTGATGTTGACATAAACATTGCTTTTTTAAAAGAATTTATAAAGACTAGAATGCAGAATTTCATCAAATAGATTTCCTGCGGAGTAGTAAGCAAAAATTCATTCATTCATTTATTCATTCATTAAGGGAGTCAGTCGAAAAATGGATGCTTAAGTATACACCCAATCAAACAATATACTTGAAAGCCTGGAATGGTTATTCCAACAAAAAGATTGAGGCGGTGATCAATGATGGAAATGGGTTTGGGAACTAGGTATACAGTAAGCCGAGGTTTTGGGGAAGTAGGTATACAGTAAGGCTGGGTTTTTGGAACTAAGTATACAGTAAGACAAGGTTGTTGTTTTTAACTAGGTATACAGTGAGACTGTGTTTTTGGGAACTAGGTATACAGTAAGGCAGGGTTTGGGGAACTCAGTATAGAATAAGGCTGGGTTTTTGGAACTAGGATTACAGTGAAGCGAGGTTTTAGGAACTAGGTATACAGCTGGGTTTTGGGAACTAAGTATATGATAATGTCTCTACTAGTAGACATTGAACATACAAAAAATCTGGAAATTGAGAAGTAGGTATATGCTGTAACCCTGTGAATACGTGCATTTCCACCATTGGTTGGTTGGTGATAAAGATTTGTTTTATTGCCTTTCGGCTGAAAGTTGTTTACATATAAACAACCAAGATGAGGACAATAGTCCGAATAAATCTATAATAATAATCCCTCATCTAAAAAATTCAACAGAAGATATTAATCACTGCTACCCACAACACTGTTTTTTTGCTGGGTTTATGTTATTCATGTCTTCTGACATTTATATGTATTTATGTATCTATCTATGTATCTGGACTTCACCCAGCCCTAACCGTTCATAGTAGAAACTTGAAATTTTGCAGGTTTTTTAGTGGGGGGTTCAATATGTAATGTAAGTTCATGCTAAATTGGTCACTAGTTTGTGCCCGCTTGTTTTTGAAAATTCAGACCTTTTTTAGTGATCACAGCCCAACAAAAGGCAAGAGAAGTAACTTATTCATTGATCACCCCTTTTTCCAACTCTTTAATTGATCACCCCAACACAGCATACATAGGTGGCAGTGATTCATAATTTCCCTTGGAATGCTAATTTTTAATAGTTTCCGTGAAATGAAATGCTAGATTTCTTCAAGTGTAAGAAGGTGACATAAAAGAAATCTTTTTGAGAACTGTAATTTTCACCTGCTTGCTTTATGAGTATAAACTTGGCATAAATGTCCCACAGGCCGACTGTCGGTTATGCATGGAATTTGCTTTTTAAAATTCTGCATGAGTCACTTTATGATAAAATGTCTGAAGGTCAAGAAAGTCTGCATTGAGTGTTCGTTTGTAATCAAGCTGGCAATTTGTGTTATTTAAGCCAAGCATGTCGTTAAATGAAGCAGCTAAATGACATTTGTCACTTGGGTGAAAAGTGGGCGAAGAAGATCTACAAGAATTCACACCTGAATTGAAAGATTTCTTTTTAATGGGAGGAAATGTTGGGGGGGGGGGTCGCAGGGGTTATCCTCAAAAGTTGATTGATTATTAAGGACTGACCTTCACAAAATCTTTTGAGGTCGAGATAATAATTTACTTGTGGACATTTCCAAGATCAATAAATGCTATACGTTGTCGTTCTTTGGGGTTTCCAACTTATCCATTTGACTTGCAAGAATTGTGAAACTTAACCATAATTATAAAAATTGTGATGATATAAGCCAGAACAAAAATGTCAGAAATATAGCCCCTAAAACAATCAAATCGATTATTTTGGTCAGGCATATACTCCATGGAGCTCCGGGGACATAACTTATCTGAGACTAAAAACTAAAAGACATTAAAAAAAACTTGAGGGTAGGGGCATTCGGACCTAGCGCTGTCACTAATATCTCATAACCCTAATATTAGTGATATTTCATAATTCTTCCATGAAATTCCAGGTTAATTTTTCTCTCCTTATCTTCCTTTCTATTCACTCATTTAAAGTTTAGGATTTCATTTGTCACAAGTCAATATTGAAGAAGTGAAGCTGTTCTTTTTTTTGGTTAGAAAACCGTCACCCGTTGAGAGAAAATTAGAGCAATC
The DNA here is from genome assembly GCA_006491835.1 of Architeuthis dux. NCBI lineage: Eukaryota > Metazoa > Mollusca > Cephalopoda > Oegopsida > Architeuthidae > Architeuthis > Architeuthis dux. Next base: position 171,999 of record VCCN01001586.1, read on the forward strand.
TGATACGACCAGAATGAAACCAGATTTTTACGCATTTGCAAATAAATTTAGAAAAATTAGGTAGGCTACTCCATAATTGCCATTTAATAGTTACCTCCCTTGACAAATCGGTCATCATAATATAGATAGGAGTGAGTGCGAACGTAAACCCCACACTATTATTATTCAGTTGCAAATCACACAAAATTTTCTTTTTGCATTTTTTAAATTCAATACCTCCGGCGACAACGCAGCGTTTCGCCTAGTTTAGAGGTCACGCAGATAAACAAAATCAGGATTCAGTTCCATATTGAGAGAATCAATTGCTTCAGCTCTTTTCAAGACTATTGTGAGATTAGCTTGATTATTCTTTTCTTCGTGCAGAGACGGACGGCATGTTAGCGCCGTCTATTCCTAAAATATTATTATTATTATTTCCATTAATGAGGACCCCCACCCCCAGGCCTTAACAAACAAGAAAAACCTCCAACGACGGACGTCGAAACGAGTCACGCCTCGAAATCTGCACGGCGTATGAACAGTGTTGCCAACTCAAAAAATACTTTCGCGCTAGTTTGACTGCCAAAAAGCGCTAAATTTTTTTAAATAGCCAAAAACCACCAAAAAGACACTAAAAATGGTCAAAGATAGCCAGAGAATCGGCCAAAACGGCCAGAATGTTTTAGGCGCAAACGCGCTAATTTAGCGCTTTTTGCACTAGCAAAATACGAAACGCGCTGAATCTAGCCCGAAACGCGCTAAATTGGCAACACCGCGTATGAATACCAGATAAAGTGCGACGGAAAAATCGAGTTGTTTAAAAAATAGTGCGAATCAGATTGTAAATAGTTCCAAGATGGAGTCCTGTCAATAACGCCTGGTTTTTTAATATCATCGTCAATAGACAACCATCTTCTTCGTCTTTTAAATCGTTTACAGCAATTGCAGAGACTTTTTATCGATGTGTTTAACAAAGGTAAACATCCTTCCCCACAGACTCGTTTCTTGTCGCCTCAATATAAACAAAATAACTTGTATTTCCACCTGCATTTTTCGTTCGTTTCACTATTGTCGTTCGTTTTGGGGGTGGGGAGAAAATGAAATTAAAAACATTTGTTTTTACGAATCGTTTTAGACTTTTTCTACTTTTATTTCCTTGGAAAAATGCTTCTATTTATTTAGGTAAATATTCGGAAATATGGCTGAGAAGGAAAATGAAAGAAATAAGGTTTATTTAATCCCGAAAGAAATTGTTTTTAGTGTTGTTTTCTGTTGTGTGAATGGCGTGGAAATTGTTGCAGTCAGTTTTTAACAGCGTTGCCAACTTAGATATTTTATATCTAAATCTAGATATGTTTTGTTGCGTTTAGATATAAGAAATTGTTTTTAGATATCGTATATTTTTTCATGAAGCTCGGACATTTACGGTATTTTTGACAAAATCTTGATATTTTTAGATACTTGGTAAAGTTCAGGCCCTGATTTTTGGATATTTTAGTAAAGTTCATGCCCTTATAATATCTAGATATTTTTGGATATTTAGTAAAGTTTATGCCCTGATATCTAGATATTTGGTAAAGATCATGCCCTGATATCTAGATATTTTTGGATATTTGGTAAAGATCATGCCCTGATATCTGTACATTTTTGGATATTTTTTTATGCCTCAATTTTGGATAATTTCCTAGATATTTTTCTGGAACAGCTAGATATTTTTGGATTTATTTTGCCTCAATTTTGGATGTAAAGATTTCAAAATAGTTGGCAATGTTGTTGTCTTCTTGTTCGTCACCTGAGGAGCACAAAAGTAAGTAATTTAATGTAATCTCGATTTACTTATATGCGATTTATTTTCAGTTAATAATTGGATCTACTTAATAATCCTGTCTGTTTGTGTATCTTACTTATTGTGTGTCTAAAATAGGTGAGTGTGTTTTTTCTTGTTTAATCTGAGATGATTTTAATTCAATAATGAATATTGTCGTCGTCACGAACAGATGTGGTGTGTTATGTCTTCTTCTTCTTCCTGTTCTTCTGTCGTCAAAGCCACCTTTTGCTTTTAAACAAAATATCCTCACCTTCTTCGGATTTAATAAGAAAAAAGATTAGTTTAAGATTCAAATCCGTTAACCAAAACAAAACCTCAATGAAAGCATAAAATAAAATCGTCATTAAAATATCAAAGAAACCTGGATAACAACCTTCACAGGGGAAGTAACCGAATACTTCGAAGCCTCTCTTCCATACAACGGACGGAAAGTAACGGTCCCGTTTGTACCATCAGTTACATTGTAAATAATAAATTATAAAAAGATTTTCTGAAAAAAAACCCCAAAAAACAGGATTGTTAGGGTCTAATGGATTAAAAGCACAAAAAATTACTGACGAAAAAAAAATTTTTTTTGTGAATCTTAACCTTCCCCAAAAATTACTTCTTTTAATTATTTCTACAACCTTCATAATCGAATACTTCGAAGCTATACTTCCGTATGAATGACAGAAATTAAGGGTCCAGTTTAGCATTATAGTTACATTGTAGAACCCTCTCTAAAACACACATCTGTTCATGACGACCACATTTCATTATTGAATTAAAATCATGTCAGATTATTAAACAAGAAAAAAAAATTCACCTATTTTAGACCTACATTAAATAAAGGCACAGATATACACGATAATTATTAGTAAATATGTGTGTTATGTTTTCTTATTCCTGATCTGTCGTCAAAGCCATTTATTTGCTTAAAAATAATACCCCCTCCTTATTCAGGTTTAACAAGAAAAGAAAACTAAGTTTCCTTTCGTTTTCTAGTCAAATAATTTCTCCATTTATTTAACCCTAACCCTAAACATTAATGAAAGCACAAAAAATACTTCGAAGCTATGCTTCCGTATGCATGACAGAAAGTAAGGATCTGGTTTAGCATTATATTTACATTGTAAACCCCTCTCTAAAAACAACTTGTTTTCAAAACTGACAATTAGTTTCTTCTTCCTGTTGTTGCCAATCTCTTCTCATTGCCTTTTTAAGCACTGAATGCAATACAAATGTATTCAATGATGGTGTTCCCGTCTCTAATATTTGTATGCTTTCACATCCTTTATTTAGGCATTTCCATCCTTCCGTAGTTGATTTCGCTAATGGTTTGAAAGAATGCCCTACCTAAACCTTTTTTTATCGTCTTTTTGTAGAACGTTCTAATTAAATAAACAAAAGCTTTAACAACCTTCACAAGGGGTAGATTCCATCGTGGTAATAATAGAGTAAACGAATACTTCACATCCGCAGTGTCGTACGACGGATGGAAAATAAGGGTCCAGTTTAGCCTTTTATGGGTTAAAAAAAACCCAAAACGGCTAAAATCGCAAAACATTTTCTATTTCTTCTCAATCCCAATTAATTTTGTTTCCAATCAATGAGACCTTGAGCGAAATACTTCGAAGCAGTAGTTTCGTACGACTGGTGGGAAGTAAGGGTTCAGTTTAGTAAAATTAGTTCCATTGTAAATAGAACAAACAGCCTAAAACAATTATTTCCCTCGAAAATATCAGTTTTTCCAGATGTCACGAAAGTCTTATTGATTGAAATCACAAAAAATGTCCTTTTCTTCCTGTTTTCATCATCGTTCAACAACCACTTTTTAGATTATTATACCCTTCTTCTTCTTCTTCTTCTTTAGATAATAATTGCTTTTTATTATTTTCTAGTTGTTTCTTTCTCTCTCCCTCTCCTCCTCATTTAATGGTCTCTCTTGTTATTTGGAGGAGAAATGAAAAATAATATTCACGAAAAAAAAAGAAAAAGAAATCTATCATGTCGCCAACACAGAGCACGACGTATCGGATTATTTGAAACCTAATCCTTAATTTCGTACAAAAATAGCAACAATCACTTTAAAATCCTCGTCTAGCAGATTTCTTTTTTTCTAACAAAATGTGAGAAAAAGTACAGGAAAAAACAAACAAAACAAACGTTTTATTTTTTTATGTTTCTTTTTTTCAAATATTCTACGTCATCCCATTTACTGCACATTTACTTCTCTGTTCATCCATAACATGAAAAAATGGATCAATAAAATCGCCCTCCGTCGAAAAGGACTTTTTTGTTGTTGTCATTTGAATTAAATGATTTAATTAACTTTAACAACAATTTCCTCTCAATATTTTTATGTTTGTTTGTTAACATTTGAACTTTGCGCCACTTTTTTT
>VCCN01001586.1:185322-195570 GCA_006491835.1 Architeuthis dux
AATTTATTTTAATATATAAAATAAATAACTTAATTAATAAACTACTACCTGAATTACCAAAATGAAGAAAAGATTTGGGCAGATTTCAAATCAGTATTATTGTCAATCGGTGTCAATCGAACTGGTGTAAAATCTGGGCAGCGCGTATTTTCAACTTACATTTGTAAAATCATCGACTTTATTCTTCTTCTGTTACCAAAAAGAGTCTAAGAATAATTGTTTTTACGTCTATCTTTTTTTTCTTCTCCATTTTACTTGAGTGACCTTCTTATTTACAGTAGACAGAATCACCTGTTCATTGTTGTCTATTCATATGGTAAGCCCTCCTTCCATGAAGTTACTGCTACTGCCTCATTAATCTCTTCGCTAATAGTGTGTCCTTCTCATCTAATTATACCTATTTATACCTTTAACATTCTTAACACCTAATGGATCTTAAAGTATGTTTTCCTAAATAGCTTGTAACAATATTTAATACTTATCAATCAGCTCAAAACTTGACTAGATAAACTGTAGAGAGATATGTTATACTATGTTTATGAATGAATTGATTTTCTAAAAATGTTAGTTTTGTTTAATGATTTATTTGTATAGAAACACTTTTCTATAATTTTGTTGTATGGAATTGAATGTTAAAAAGTAACAGCTTAATAGTTTATACTTTGAACTGTCAGATTTGGGAATAAACACATCATCATAATCCTCGTAATTAGCGGATACATATTAAACAGAATATTTATATGTATTTATAATACATATTAAACAGAATATTTATATGTATTTATAATGCATATTAAACAAAATAGTTTGTCTGACACTCTTCAGAGGATGAACTGTCAGAAAGTGATCAAAAATAGTAGACTGTAATAATCTGGATTTGAAAAAATATCGTTTAGAAGTTGTTGCAAAAAAACGATGACGATACATGCTAGGTTTAGAACAACAATCGAAAGAATTCCTGATCGAGGACAACGTTGTGACGTAATTTCAAATCTCTGAAATATAATGAATGAATGTCCGACCAAAAGGTGTTCTAGAGTTAAATTGGCTTTCTAAAATTCTGTAGCCCCCAAAAGACTTTTCAAAAAGAATTACAAATGATCAATTGTGTGTGATGGATTCTGTCTGTCTTACCACAAATGAACAACTTTATAATTGTATTTCAAGATTTTTATTTACTTCTGTCAACAAAGTATGTATTCATTCATACCTGTCTGTCCACACAATATTTCCAAAAGTTCTCAATGAATTTCAATGACATTTTTCTGAAAGATTAGGCCATGCGTTAAGGATGAACTGATTACGTTTTGGGGCAGATCCAGTAATTTTTTCATACAGTTACCTCCCCTGCATCGTAACTTTCATTCATTTTTTTTTAGTGACAATAGGGTTGGCAGAGGTATGCACTCTGAGTTCTTCCTAGTTGATTATTAATTCTAATTTGAAAGAAATTCAAATTCTAATCCTGGAAGAGAAATCAGTGGATACAAATGAAACGCTAATCTTTCCAGATTAGGTTAAACTAAAGTTGTAGATATGATTTTCTGGCAAAGTAGGATGACTTAACTGTCAGAAACGGATAGCATCATAAGGACTGATTTGACCGATCACCGCTAAAGAAGCTAACATTTTTTTACTTTCATACTTACACAGTATTCCTATTTACTCGAGTACTAAGCCGGCACAGCAATGACTGTTTGAGTTTTAGTAAAAAATGATTATTTTATTTTATTAAATGACGTATTGTAAACCATTTTTATTAATTTTTGACTATTTACATTCATCTTAATTTTTAGTTTGTTTAATCACAATTTCAGTAACACTGCACTGTTATTGTTTTGGTTTTAGTATAAATTTAGTATTTACCTTCATTGTAACTTTTAGTTTTTTTTTTTTTTTTTTTTTTTTTTTTTAATTACAATTCAACTTGGTTTATTAAAAAAGCTATTAATCATTTATTGTAAACCATCTTACACATTGTGATTTTTAAAAAACTACTAAAAATTAAGATGAAGGTAAAAAGCTGTCAAAAATTTTTACTAAAACTCGAACAGTCATTGCAGTACGAATATTAAAAAAATGTTAGCTTCTTTAGCGGTGATCGGTCAAATCAGTCCTTATGATGCAATCTATTTTTGACAGTTACGTCGTCCTACTTTGCCAAAGATTGTCTAAAAAAAACCACCCTTTGTATACACTATTGTATCTTTTTTAAAACGATCCTTGCACATTTGAAACAGCTTCTAACTTCAACAGTAGAAGATCTTCTGCCTAAAAATGTATTGAGTAGAGTGTGTTAATTTAATGTCAAAAGTGGAAGGATTGGCCAAACAAGAAACGTGTTTCAAGTACGTCATTATGAAGAGATAAGGATTTTTATTGAAAGATATACCAAAGAAAATATGTAAGTTGATTTATAATATTTCACGTTTCAAGGGTTTATGGATAGTTTTAAATGCCAAGACATATTTTATGACCCCCTTGGGTGAATCCATCTAGTTTTTGTCTTCTCTATATACTAACTTTAAAGTCCCCCCCCCTTCCCAATCTGTCTGTAGCTTGGATAAGTGCTGATTCTCTCTGTTTTTCGTTTTGCCTTTTAGTGACACTAGTTTTCACAACGTTTAAATACTATCTTCACGCAGAGAAAGATCCAATAGGTCTTCAACAAATTGCACACAAACTCTATTAAACTTGAGGTTGTGATTTGTGAAGGGAAATATTTTTAAAAATACAAACAAACCCACATTTGAATTTAAAAGTATGAAATGGAGTATGCAAGTGCTAAAATCAATTTTGTGTTTGTTTTTAATACAATCATCCAAATGTCCTTCAATCCAACTTTGACTAACATGAACAGGTGCTTTGATAATTGTTTGTCACACTTGCCTCTTCACACGCTTGCTTTCCAAACTTCTTTTACACTTGGTTCTATACACAATTACAATACCCCCCCCCCAAAAAAAAAATCTCATAGATAAAAGGAAGTCTGTAAGAGATAGAAAGAATGACCTGTTAACATCATTTATTTTTTATTCAAACATTTCACCTTGTTGATTTGTTTTAAAAAAAATTTTTTTTTTTTCAAAACAGAAATGTTTGTAACAATCATTATTGTTCTTTATGAGCGCTGCCTTTTTATAAAATTATATAAAATGTCCAAATGGTTCTTTGGACGATTGACCCCCCCCCCCTAAACATAACTTCTGTTTAACCCATCACACTCGGATTTTACACCTGAAGAATGGATCGGCCGAAATGTCGTGTTTACAACACAAACAACAAGGAGTTCAATTGTCCGAAGAACCATTTAAATATTAATGACCCTTCTCAAAACTATATAAAATGTCTCTTTCAACTATTTCTCTCTTGTAAAATAACATTCTTACTCCTAAGACAAACAGTTGTGATTAAAAAGTGTAAGGTTAGTTTGGAAGAGCAGAAGTATAATCTTGAAGCATATGTATAAAAAATTCACCTGGCATAAATATTGACATTGAGAGAAACTTGAAAATAATGTCATCTAAAGATCATTTGTACTTGTTGTGAACTGTTAACATTTTCTGACGCTATTAATATCTAAGGTCCGCACAATTTTTTTTTAATATAAAATCCTCAAACTTAAATCAAAACATTAGTTTCCCTCTGCCAACAAAGTTGGAAGAGGTATATGTATTCACTTGCATCCATCTGTCCACACGATATCTCCAAAAGTTCTCAATGAATTTCAAGGACATTTTGTGGAAGGGTGGGCATTGGACTTACAGAAGAAGAGATTGAATTTTGGGTCGGATGACAGTTTTTGTACAGTTACCTTCCCTGCATCGTAGCCGTATGTCTACCCAATATCTCAAAAAGTTCTCATCAAATTTTTCTGTAAGGATAGGCCATGGAGTAAGAAAGAATTGCTTTAATTTTAGGGTCGATCCAGGAATTTTTATTTGATTTGAGAGATTTTTTGAACTTTTATATATTCACTCATATTTGTCCATAGAATATCTCCAAAAGTTCTCAATGAATTCTAATGATATTTTCTTGAAGAGTAGGCCATGGAATAAGGAAGAAATTATAAAAATTTTTGGGGCGGATCGTAACTGATTTTCATTCAGTTTTAGTGACAATGGGGTTGGCAGAGGTATTGGCTTTCTGTGTACTTTCTAGTTAATTTATTGATATTCTTTTATTTAGAACATTTTTTAAAACATGTGACTTTTTAAAAATAAATTTTTTTTTCTTAAAACAAAATCATTTTTCTTCTAAAGAGTTTTATGCTCAACGTGGAGTCACGTCTGCAGCTGCAGCTATTTGTATTTTAATTTTCCTCATATTTCATTACTAGTTTACCTGTACTGTCAAAAAATGACAGCAATATTTAGGTAATTTGGCAATTGCATTGTGCTTATAAAATATCAAAAACATTATGTTGCATTTTTAATCACTGCTACCCACAACACTGGTTTAAATATTGTTGCTGGGTTTATGTTATTCATGTGTTCAGACGTTTATATGTATCTTTCTATGTATCCGGAATTCGGCCAGCCCTAACCGTTCATAGAAACTTTTGCACACACACTCCCCTCAATGAGTAGGGAAAATATTTTTTTTGTTTTTTACCCCCCCCCCCCCAATAGGTTTTTAGAGGAAAGGGGGTTTAATATATAATATAAGTTTATGCTAAATTGGTCACTTGTTTGTTGCTGCTTGTTTTTTGAAAATTCAGGCCTTTTTTAGTGATCACAGCAAAAGGCGGGAGAAGTAACTTATTCATTTAATTGATCACCCCCAACACAGCATATATGGGTGGTGGTCTTGTTTATGTTCAATATACTTTCTGAATGCTTATCGATGCCTTCTGGAACAGGTTCTATCCTAGATCCTCTCCTTCACACTTCCTTAATTTTCACATGATTTCCAGCGATGTTTATTGTGGATTTGTAGTTATTCTATAGAATCTCCTGGTTTTGTCCAGCTTGTTCTTAAAAGAATTACATTATTTACAGAATATTAAACTAAACTAAAGGTAAAGTAAGCAGAGATAATCATATAAAGACTAGCATTCCAAGGGAAATTATGAATCACTGCCATCCACATGTGATGTGTTGGGCGTGATCACTAAAAGAAAGTCTGAATTTTTAAAGAACAAGCGGGTACAAACTTGTATAAGCTTACATTGAAAATTGAACCACTAAAATCCTATTTTGGAGGTGAATTTTCAGAAAACAAAATAAAGCATTTTCCCTACTCATTGAGGGGAGTGTGTGTATGAAATTTCAAGTTTCGGTCACTAGTTTGTGCCGCTTGTTTTTAAAAAAAATTCAGACACTTTTTTTTAGCGAACTTTTTTTTTTTAGCCAACTTTTTAATTGATCACCCCCAACACGGGTGGCGGTGATTCATAATTTGCCTTGGAATGCTAGTTCACTTTAATATTACTTGTAGGAGTGTTGATTTTGATTGGTTGGTTATCTCTGTGGTAACTTTAGAATGTTTTGCTCTAGAAAAAGTAAGACTCTCAGTTAAAGGAAAGTGATCTTATGCACTTAACTATTGTTTATTCTTGTTGGACACTCCTTGTGGAGCATAGGGCCAGTTGTGGATTCAGTTACAGCAAGTAGTTTTTATGGGGGTGGAGTTGCTAGCCCCACACCCAAAGTTTTTTTGTTTCTTTTCTTTTTCTGTCAGTGTTTTTCTTAGATCGACTGCCTTACAGGGCTAAAGGGCTCCAACTGATAGCTGGGAGAAGTAGATTCATGCTTTTCCCAAGGACATTTGTGTGAAGTGAATATAAGCAGCCTTGGACAAAACTCTGTTTGCCAATTCTGTTTTCCACACACCTTCTACACCTATAGAAAACCCATGGCTCTCCATTTACCAACGAGCCTACCTGCAAATTTCTTTTTTTTTTTTTCATATTTGAACCATATCTGCAACCAAACAGTTACACAACTCTTTAAGGTAAAACATAAAACTTATTTATACTACTCTACTCTTTTTATCTTTTAAGATATTGTAATGTACCCCCCCCCCAGTCTACATATACTTTAGCAACAAGTCATATGCTCCAAATTTAGGTGGTTCTATACAGGGTGGGTGAGAACTTACAAACCTGTGACTTCTTCCTGTGGCACTGGGGAAGGCGGAGGTGTACCGCACCAAACCAAACCACAAACTCTAGATCAACTGAAGGAGTGCATTCGACAGGTTCTGGCCAACATACCGCCGGACTTCCGGCAAGGGTCTATCGAGGCCATACCAGAAATTGGTGGACAATGCAGGTTCCTAGTTTGAATTTTAACACAGCATGCAAATTCTACCATTAGGTACTCCAATGAGTTTTTAGAGGAAGATCTTATAGGTCTTCATCTGTTGCCTGTTTCCCCTTATAGGTCTTCATCTGTTGCCTGTTTCCCCTTATAGGTCTTCATCTGTTGCCTGTTTCCCCTTATAGGTCTTCATCTGTTGCCTGTTTCCCCTTATAGGTCTTCATCTGTTGCCTGTTTCCCCTTATAGGTCTTCATCTGTTGCCTGTTTCCCCTTATAGGTCTTCATCTGTTGCCTGTTTCCCCTTACAAAAAATGTCCTTTTCAACACCCTATAAAACTGAAAAGCCATGATCCCAACATAAAACTGTTTATTTCATATTCTGAATACATATATTTGTTTATAAAATACTTAGGTGATGCCCATTTCACATAAAAGCTTTCAAAACTGCAGCCGCAATCTTCAGAAAAACTTGATTTTACTGGACGAAATTGCAAATCATTGAAACTTTCAAGTCGTACTGCAGAGAAACTACAGCAAGAAAACCCCTGATTTTTAAGGAATTCACTCTTTCAAGCACAAAGATAACACACATTTTGTTTACAAGCCTGAAAGTTAAAAGGAACTTTTCCAAATGTGACCATTTTGAAAGCTTAATTGTTGAATTTTTCACTTTTAGTTCCGTATTTTATTATTTAATTTTAAAAAGCAAATAGAGGGAAAGAAACTTAGAAACTATCTAGAAACTTTTTTTTTTTTTTTCAGGCGTGGCTTTTTATTATGGTGCAGACGTAATTATTCGTCCTTCTTTTCGTACATTGTTATTTTTAAATTCAAATAGAAAGGCGTTCGAAAGATGATTCATATGACTTTCAAGATATCATCGGCATTCACTAAAAATCGTTGAACGATGCATAGTCACGGGTCGGCATTCGCATATTTAAATTTTATAATATGACCGTTGAATAAAAAAAAAATGTTTTAACGGACAACTCTGTCGGTTTCCCGTAGTCATTATAGAGAACATATTCCCACGGACGACTGCCATTGACACACGCTGGAACAGCACGGTTCGTCGTGGCGTTGAGCAGCTATGGAGCCTATTTGGCGAATGATCTTCAATGCCTTGAGGCCTATCAAGCCAGACATTTTGATCACAACCAGTACAAACTCGTACCTATCGGTCAGTGAGCGATATTTGGCTGTCTTCCGCTCCCTGCCCGTTGGGCGATTATAAACCATTTTTAGACTGTTCTTATCTAACCATATCTCAAATGGTGAAACAGGATGGGGGAATATAGCCAAATAGATTGAGTTATCTTAAATAAGTTGGTAGAATAAATAATGGTAGAGATGAAAGCAGAATGGTCATAAGAATACATGGTCTGCTAGAAGAGATTAGTCTACAAAATACCAGATTGAAAATGCTCTCAGCAACCCCCTCCCCCCCAAAAAGGTAGTCAAAATTGCTCAAAATGTAAATATGGCCAAATGCTTTTTTAAAAAGGCCAGATTTGTCAAATTTGGCCCCCAACTTTATTTTGTAAGGAAATAAGTTATATTTTTAATAAAATAAGTTTCCTTTTCTTTTTGTTCCATAACGCACAATGTCAGTGGTGACTTTTCTTAAGTTGAGATTTTCAAAAAACTGCAAATTAGGATACTTGAATTAATAAAAAAAAATTACCTAATAAAATTGCTTTTGTCTCCTTATTGCTGATCCCTACATAAAAAGCCCCGTCATTTTTTATGGGTATCCTGCTAGTTTTATAAATAAAATACCTGAAAGCTGTTATCTTTTTTTTTTTTTATATCCCCTAAAGAAATTTTTTTTTATAACCTAACCCAGTCCAGGGCTATTGGGCACCACAGATGATTTCATCATGGGTGTGTCAAGGGTGAGATAGCCTGTCAGTACTCATCTGTTTTCAGGCTGGGTTGGAAACAGAATTGTCAGTCTCCTAGACTGGTTGCAAACCTTAGCTAGAGAGCCCAGTCTACCCTACTATTTACCATGACTGGGAGGAGGAGAAGATATGGATTCATATGCCTTTCCCATGGGCATTAGTTCGAAGAGAACACAAACTCTCAGTCTGTTGAACTCCATACCTTTGAGGAATATTGTGAATGTTTTTCATTAAATACAATTTTCAACAAGTGTTTAGAATATGAGTAAAATTAGCTTCTAATTGCTTTGAATATTCAGTGAATACGTTTCCGTTATTGTTTCTCAATGTGGATTTGTCCTTATTGTCTTACTATATTTTTGTTTTGTAATGATGTGTTCAAAGTAATTGTGCAATCCTGGTGCAATAACAGATGCCACAAGCAGGAACATTCCTAATCCATACAGCTTTATTATCAAATAAAAGCCAGAATCAGAAATAAAATAATGATTCATGCAATAGGATTTTGGCAAGAGTTTCTAAACTTAAGATAGTCTACAGTGCTAGGATTCATTGTAAAATGTCTATTGATAACTTGAAACTTTATCATTATACATCTTTGAACTGATTTTCATTCAGTCTTTAGTGACAATGGTATTGGCAGAGGTATGCGCTCTCTGAGTGCTTTCTAGTTATAAAATTGTATTTACTTTCACGAAAACAAACATCCCACACATTTGAACTTTTGTTGATTATTTTTCGAGTGGCCACGCATAAGTGCCCAACACAGCAATTTTTAAAAAGTTGAGTTTCATTATTTTTAGAGATACAATGCTCAGTCTTTTTTAATTTATTTTGCAGCTTGAACATTCTGAATCATAATGCAGAATGTTCAAGCTTAAAAAACGCCCAAAACTGAGCATTGTAGCTCTAAAAATAACGAAAATATCAACTTCTTAAAAATGGTGCATTGGGCACTTATCATGCGCTGCCACTTGATTACTTGTTTATAAACCAGCCAATTTGCTACATGACCAGATGTAATTACTGGTTATTAACGTAATAAAAATCATAACCAAAAAACAACTTAAAATTTGAACCCCCTAAAATAGCCAAAGTGTCTAATGGAATGCCAGGAGGGTGTGTAAGAAAACATTTCTTTCCTTTGGTGTGGCCAGTGGAAAAATGAAAATATCTGTTTGTGTCAAAAAGAATAGATTAAACAGGTCAGGTCATGCTGTTCACAACATTTGGCAAGTTCTTTTCTTTTATCAATAATATAAAATCTGCCTGGAAAATGTTTCTCTCTACTGGTAAGCTTGTAAATTCTTTTTATTAAGTTCCATACATGAAGTAATGTGCAAATTAAGGTTAGATAAGTATATTTTTAAATGTAAATTGTATATGAAGATGCCCATAGATGCATTGTTATTTAATAAATATCAAATGCAGTTTTTTGGGGTTTTTTTTATTATATAAATTGATCCTAGAAGGTGATTTTTATGTGATCTTGTTAATTGAAGGTCTCTAGTAATTTTCAACTTTCTTGGTATTTTTGAAATTTTTTTATATTTAAGCAAATTAGTTGAAAGAATTGGAAGTAGATTTTCTGAAGTTTTTAGTGGAAAATAAGATGCATTTAAATTATGAAATGAATGCATTTTTAGATTATTTTAAAACACTGAAAAGTGAATTTGTACTTGCTGCAGAGTAATGTAGGATTATTGAAAAGAATTTGCCTATTCTCACCAGAAAGCAGCTGAAAGGCTGATTAAGCCTTCAATAATTACTATATTATTCCAAATAAAGCTAAAATACAGATTCTTATATTAAAATATACTCCAGACTGAACATGATTAAATTTTATTCAGGAAAAAAATTGGGGTTTAGTGAAAAAGAAAAAGAAAATATTCCGTTTGGTGTAATTTAAAACTGGAATAATCCAGTTGTGAATTTGTTTGTTTTCAAGTGAATTTTCATGCAACCACTTGCTGATGTGGTTGAACTTTACAAATTTCCTCAAGTGACAAACCCATAAAATCTTTCTCTTTTTCTCTTTTTCTCTTTTCCTTTCTTCTCTTTTCCTTTCTTCTCTTTTCCT
>VCCN01001586.1:195716-223232 GCA_006491835.1 Architeuthis dux
CTCTTTTCCTTTCTTCTCTTTTCCTCTCTTTTCTTCTCTTTTTTTCTCTTCTCTTTTTTCTCTTTTTTTTCTTTTTCCTTTTTTTTCTTTCTCTTTTTCCTCTTTTTCTTTCTCTTTTTCTTTTTCCACTGTTTTTCCCGTTAAGAATAACTAGTTTACTAAAGAAAATTATCTTTCTGTTCTTGTTTATAGTCCCAAAGGCAAATGAAACTCTTTTTTTACTAATAATTTCTTTAAAAACAGTCTCTATTTAAATGATGAGTTATTGTTCTTTTTAATTTTATAAAACTTTTTAGAAATCAAATCTAGAAATGGCTGTTTTTTTTTTTCCTTTTTCTGAATGAATTGCTAGAACTATCCAAATGCACACCTGAAATCAAATAAAGACCGTCTTTACCTGTTTTATTTGATCTTAGTTTAAAAAAAAAATGTCAATTTGATGTTCTGCCCATTTGGGGGAGGCCTGTATGTCCAACAACAACGGATTTTGAAAGGTTGATTGATGATGATGATGGCTCAAGAAAGTTCAAAGTTTCTGCCGAGCGCAAATCTTTCACTGGAAATTCTTTTTCTGAAGCTTCCTGATCAAGCGTGAAGCATGTGTACAAAAACAACTTTGTTTAGAAGATAGAGAATTTGTGTGTATGCAGGCCCCCAGTCCGTAATTTTTATCAATCCTCACCAAATCCAGACAAGACTCATATTTTTAATATAACTCTAAGTACTTGGGTTTTTTTAATTTTTTTTTTTTTTAGATTTTATTAAAATATTTCTTTAATAATTGGGTTCTATTTACATTGTAACTATAATGTAAAACTCGGCATTGACTTTCAGCAATTTTTTTTCTTTCTTTCTTCTTTCTTCTTCTTCTTTCTTCTTCTTCTTCTTTCTTCTTCTTCTTTCTTCTTCTTCTTTCTTCTTCTTCTTCTTTCTTCTTTTTCTTTCTTTCTTCTTCTTTTTCTTTCTCCTTTTTCTTTCTTCTTTTTCTTTCTTCTTCTTCTTCTTTCTTCTTTTTCTTTCTTTCTCTTTTCTTTCTCTCTCTTTTCTTTCTCTTTTCTTTCTCTTTTCTTTCTCTCTCTCTCTTTTCTTTCTCTCTCTCTCTTTTCTTTCTCTCTCTCTCTTTTCTTTCTCTCTCTCTTTTCTTTCTTTCTTTCTCTCTTTTCTTTCTTTCTTTCTCTCTTTTCTTTCTTTCTTTCTCTTTTCTTTCTTTCTCTTTTCTTTTTTTCTTTCTTTTTACTTTAAAATATAATGAAATCTAGGTTATCTATACATTAGTTTCTCAATTCTTATTTTTTTTACTTAAATTTGTAGTATCTGTGTTTTGTCAAATTCAATTCCTGTCTACAATTTCATCTTTTGATCTTCAACCGAAAACCTTTTCCTTTTTTTCTTCTCCTTCCTTCCTGCCCCTTCCCTTTCCGAAGAATGAATTCTCGGCCATTTTCTTGAGCCATGATAATGATGATTACTACCAATGAACATAATGTTTCTGCTAACACCATTCTTTTTAAACCTGACTGAATCAACTGTTGATTGTGAGAATAATTTTGCTTACCCCTTCCTCCTCCTTCTTAAATAATTACAAATTCTTTCACCTGTATTTGTTTTGTTGAAATTTGTGAGTTTTTAAAAAAAATCATTATTATTATAGCCCATTTGTTCCAGTCCAAACATTACACTTTAGCTTTTAGTGAAATGAATATTTTGGAAAAGTTTCACAGATTCTGGGAAAGATTCTGAATTTTGCTGGGTTTTTGTACTCAATCATTTGCATTTGCACTGTGTTGATCTAAATAGTTTGTTTTTCAGCTATTAACACTTGAAATGTTGAGTATATCTCTAAAATAATCTCTTGACCTATGATAATGAATTTTATCTCGGATTGGACGCATGTTTACTGTTTAATGATTAAAACATTTTATCTAGCCACTACTTAAAATTATCCTTTTTGTTTTCTTTGAATAATGCTTTAAAATACACTAATTTAATACTACCATGTTTAAAGCAAGTTTTTATTTTGCTACAAAATCTGTCCTTCAACATATCTACTGATTAAACTTTGTCTACTCATTGGCCTTTTTAAATATGTGTATACACTTGTACATAGAAGAGTTTAGTACTGAACTTATTTGATTGTTGTGATCAAAATACAGTTTGGTTAGATTCCTACATATAAAGTTGTCTTTAGCTTATGGCTGGGTTAAGAGAATTAAAAAGTAAGTATATTTTCTATAGTTTTGAGAAGGGTCATTAATATTCAAATAGTTCTTCGGACGATTGAACTCCTTCTTGTTCTTTGTGTTGTAAACACAATGTTTTGGCCGATCCATTCTTTGGCCTTCTTCAGGTGTACTATCCGAGTGTGATGAGTTAAACAGAAGTTATGTTTAAAGGGGGTAACCCTTATAGAACAGGGCCCGGGTGTTTCTGTGTCTTTGTCTAGTTGGGTTTCAACCTGATGTCGCCTCCACTTCTCAACAAACCTAAAAGACACAGAAACACCTGGGCCATGCGCTATGAGGGTTACCCCCCCTCTAAACATAATTTCTGTTTAACCCATCACACTCCGATTTTACACCTGAAGAAGGCCGAAGAATCAATCGGCTGAAACGTCATATTTACAACACAAATAATCGTCTGTTGAATAAAAAGTAAGTATAGGAATTTTTCTTTTTTTTTTTTTTTTTTTTTTTTTTTTTGTGGTTTAATTTAGTATAATGCAAAAAAAATGAAATGGTTGTTTTTTGGTGCTGTAGTGTTTAAAAAAAAAAAAAAATAGGCTTCCTGTATTAGTTTAAATTTCCATATATCACCTTGAAAATTATTTTATAGTTTGAAATTTTATCGATTTTGAATTGGTCTGCATGTCACTGTGTAGTGCTTGTCTTTTACTAGAAGTTTATTTATCACTTCCATGTTTATTTGGATCTGTACATTATTTCCATGTTTATTTGGATCTATACATTTAGAAAGTAATTAGTACAATTTTTACTCCAAGTAAATAGTTCTATGCTTTAGACATTTTACTGGGGCAGGTTTTAAACTATATTTCCAAAGAATTCTGTGAACCTAGAAGCAAAGTAGGGATTTTTTTGGTCTGGTCAAAAACTAATATCCATAATTTTAATTAATAAATTTTGAATGTGTATGTCTGAATATGCTGTGTGTGTTTTGTTTTGCTTTGCTTATAATGGTTCTATTAAATTCAGGAATGTATAGGACACCATAGTTTCTATGAGCTTACTTTGTCCTAACGCCTGAGCACAAAGATTAGTGATATCTATTGTTAAATATTCTAGATAGATATTTAAAAAAAAAAAAGAAAAGAAATTCAACAAAATTAGATCTGTTGGATATTTTATTATTCTAAAGGCTTTCTTTATTATTGTTTTAATTAAATAATTTAAAAAAAAATGTTTTTTTTTTTTTTTTTTGCTTGCAGGTTGAAAAATGACATGTTGCTGCACATATCAAGATGTTAGAGTGCCTAGTTAAAAGGAACCAGATGATTCTAAATTCTATACTCGTGTCTTCAAATTTCCAGTATTAGTAATGGAGTCTTTGTGCATTCTTCAATGCTACTCATCAGTAGAATTTGGTGGATTGAAAATTCTTGTTTATTCCTCATTAGAATAAAATAGATATTATTCTTCCTCCACATTTTGAAAACAAAGGTAAGTCAACGAATTTAAGGCTCTTTTTTCTTTTGATAAAAAAAAAATTAGAATCCCGGGTAATTATCTAAATCTGTTAACCAAGTTGAAAAAAAATAGAAACAATTTTTTTTCGCCAGTAATTTTTTGTGCTTTTAATCCATTAGACCCTAACAATCTTCCTAGAAGTTGTTTTTAAGGTTTTACAAGGTGGGGTTCTATTTACAATGTAACTATATGGTAAACGGGACTGTTACTTTCCGTCCACTTGTATGGAAGTGAGGCTTTGAAGGATTCGTTTACTCCTCTTGTGAGGCTTCTTTGATATTTTAATGACGATTTTGTTTTTTTTCTGTACATCTTTACCGAATCCAGACCTCAAGAATGATTCATGTTGAAAGCACATTTTAAGATTACACTATAATCAAAATTTAATTTAATATTGTGAAGAAATAGTATCACAAAATTTGAAAAACTTATTAATTAAATTAAATTTTGCTTACAGTGTAATCTGAAAATTTGCGCTTTTGACCGGAATCAATTTTGGGGTCCAGATTCTACATTTTATCCTTTTTTCTTCTTTATAGAATAAATCCTTACTTTTAGAAATGATGTATATTATCTGAGAAATAAAAGAAATTTGGTGATATTTGAATTAGCTTTTCTAATCTTCCTAGGTTAAGTGTTACCATTTTGTTTTTTGCTCTGGTTTTAAATGCACTATTGCCCAGCACAATGTGCAATTGGAGGCCTTCAGCCCTATAAGGCAGTCCATCTAAGAGAAGGTTACACTGACCCCTAAAAATTCAAGCCTGGTTGAGCTGGGCATAGGGTAGACTGGTCTCTTTAGCCTTGGTTGGCAACCAGTTTAGGAGACTGACAAATCTGATACCAAACCAGGAATGGATTTCCTAATGTAGACTGGTGGTAAACTCTACCTCCTTTCTGGCAAGCCCTGCAGTCAAAAAGTCTGCCAGTTCTGACGTCTCATCGTACAACTGGAAAATGACGACCTTGAAGGCAGAGAGAGAGTGGGATCGTCCTCCCTGTGCAATGACACTCCCACTTTGAAAAACATTCAAGCACAAGTTGCCATGCACGGCCCATCAACTGAGACACCATTGGAACGGTGGTCAACCAGCACGTGATACGTACGATAATGTGAGCATGAAACATTGTAGCTTAAAAACTTATTTTCTTTTCCTGTTTTTTTTTTTTTTGTTATCTTTCCATATTTTTGTACTTATGATTATTTAAAAAATAGCCTAAAAATCATATGAGCCATTGTTTTAACTGCCTGATCTGGTGTAGGCGAAAATTATTAATACAGAGTATTCTTCTGTGTCAGGAGGTTTATTGTGAAAAGAGTAGAAGTAGGGTGGTGGAGGAGGAGGAGGTGGTGGTTTTGTGTGTAGACTGTAGTAAAGAATGCCACAGATTAAAGCAGGGGTTCTCAACCTTTTTGAGTCACCACCCACCTCCTATAGTAAATATTCAAAAGGATACCAAAAAAGACACATTGGGTTTAAAATTAGTCATCTTTAACTGCAAGTCACCACGCTTGGTTATCTCCAGCCTACTTCGACTCTACACACCTACATAATGTGCGATATGTCAGTGCTGCTTGGTAAATTAATAATAGGAAATGTTGACTCCTTTTTTATTGTCTATTACAAACTTCAATACTCAAAATCCTATTGTAGTAGTAAGCAAATGAATAAAGACGAGCTGTAATTGAAAGTAAATGCATACTGCGATCTGAGGTTTTATTAAACTGAAAATGTACATTTGCCGTCGAACTTAATAACATTATGCTTTTTATAGTGAGCATCGCTAGATCTTGTAACAAGGCCACAGGGTTTTAAACAAAATAATTCCTTGAATACAAAATACCAGATCCAGTAAACAACATTAATTTCACAACATTCACCTCCTCCTAATAAATTATTAATAACTTTATTTATATGAAGAAAGCAAGGAGAAGGGTGCAGATTTAGGAAAAGAGAAATTCAATTTTTTTAAAAATAGAACATAATGTTGGCAATTAAAAACCTAAACAAGTAGGAGGACGAACAGTACGTCCAGATCTTCTCAATACTGGATCAGGAGCTGGAGTTGTGTTGCGTGATTCCTCAGGTGAGGCAGGGGGGTTCGGTATAGAAGTAGACATTGGCACAGGCGCACGGGCCACAGGGTAATAAGATGGAGGACTTGACTGATTATCTGGCTCACCACTCACAGGTCTCCCTGTAGGAGACAGATGTTTTACAGAAACTATAGTTTCCCTGCCATCGGGGAAATGGACATAGGCGTAGTGAGGATTCGCCTGAAGTAGTTCGACTTCATCTACCAAAGGATCAGTTTTGCTTGCACGTACATGTCGCTTTAGCAGGACAGGGCCCAGTTTACACAACCAAGATGGTATGGAGGTTCCCAAAGAAGAGTGACGGGAGTAGTTAAAGAGTCTCTCGTGAGGGGTAGCGTTAGTGGCAGTGCATAGCAAGGATATAATCGAGTGAAGTACATTCGGCAATACAGATTGCCACTGTTGAATGGGTAGGCTATGTGTTTTCAGAGACGGACGATCCCATTATAACCTGGCCATTGCCTTGGGGATTATAGCTTGTAGTTCTGCTGCATGCAACCCCTTTATTAGTGAGGAAGTCTTGGACTTCCTTGCTCATGAAAGAGGTTCCCCGATCTGAATGAATGTATGCTGGCAATGCCAAAAATAGAGAATAACTGGCATAGACATGTTATGACCGGCGAGGCAGTCATATCGGCACATGGGAAAACAAAAGGGAATCTTGAATATTCATCTACAATATTCAATATCTTATTTTTTTCAACACTAGGAAGCGGTCCTTCAAAGTCCACGTTTTACCTCTCAAAGGGTTGAGTAGCTTTAATAAGCTTAGTAGCGTCAGTAACACAAAATCTTTGTTTACACTCAGCACAAACCCTGCCAACCCCTATCATCCTTCTGACATCTTCCACTGAGTACAGTAAGTTTTTAGACTTCACAAAATGGTAGAAGCATGTTACACCAGATGAAGGTTTGAAAGTATTTGTTGGTGTCGACACGTCATCCCACAGTGTGACCTAGATAATGTGTCTGGAGGGATATTGTCTTTACCACACTTGCATACAATATCAAAATCATAGCATGATAGTTTCATCTTCCAACGTAATATCTTATCATTTTTTATTTTATTCTTATGCTGTTTGTCAAACCTGTAACACACCGAACGCTGATCAGTCCTTACAGTAAAATGTGTTCCGGTTACATAATGTCTCCAGTGTCTCACAGCTTCTATAATTGCTTGGGCTTCTTTTTCCACAGCAGCGTGGCATTTCTCCAAACCTTGTAGTGTTCTGGAGAAAAATGCCACTGGTCATCCACTTTGAATTAGGACTGCTGAGATGGCGGTTTCCAAGGCATTCGTTTCCACCTCGAAGGGTAATGTTCTCGTTGATAGCCTTAACGACGGAATCTTGTATATCCTGTTTAATCGAGCAAAACACCCTTTTCACTTCCTCCGACACAGGAAAAGTCTTTATAGTACTCAAAGAATGGATCTTGACGTAAAAATTAAGGATCCATTGCGAATAATATGCAAAGAGACTGAGTACACATTGTAGAGATTTACAGTCCTTTGGCACTGGTAGATCCAGTAGTGGTCGAAGTCGGTCAGGGTCAGGTCTTTTGACATTCGTACAAAAAATGCACTTTCATTGTACATGATATTCTTTCTCTTTGCTGCCTCCAGAAACCTCTTTGAATTAGTGTCATGATCCTTTTTAGTCGTTCCACATATTATAATATTATCCATTATCCGCTGGAAACAAGCCACTCCATTAGTGACCCTGAATGGTATTCGGGTGAATTGGTAAAGATCAAATGCTGTTCTTTGATGGGAACTTGGTGGTACGCACTACAAAGATCTATGGTGCTAAAGATGCCATATAGGGCGATCTTATTCACTGTATCATCAGTGCTGGGAAGTGGGTAGCTATCAAGTAGCGTAAATCGGTTAATAGTTTCGGAATAGTCTATTGCAAGTCTGGTCTTCCTCAATTCGCCATTAATACAAAACTACTTGTGCTCGCCATGGTGAATTACTGGGCTCTATAATGCCTTCCTTTAAGAGTCTCTTGATTTCTTGCTCGATGAATTTGCGGTCGTTATGTGAATATCGCTGTGATTTTGCAGCAATTGGATGACACACCGGCTTCAGGTTTGCCAACAATGCTGGTGGGTCAACACAGAGAGTACTAAGCCCACAGATAACTAAAAGTGGTAATTCCCCGCCATATGTCAGGGTTACACTGTCATGTAGTCCTTGAAAATCCTGACCCAAAACCACATCCGAGCAACATTCTGGAAGTACCCCCAAGAGAACCTTGTAGTCACGTCCATTCACTTTAATAATTTCTTGGCAATATCCTGCTATTACAACAGAAAGGGAGGTTGAAGTCATTGAAACAGTACTGTTAGACTGATAAACCTCCAATGAATGATGTTCAACGACTCTAGGATGAATATAGCTGCCACTATCAATAAGACCATCCACCTCCACTCCATTCAGGGAAATGCTTGCCACTGCCTTTAACAGCTTTAACTTGCCACTGCCTTTAACATTGTCAGTAGACATTGTCAATAGACTTGTTGCGGCTCTAGAACTACACTCTAATCGTGCGTAGTGTCCTATCTTCTTACTTGGCATTGCGTGCTGGGCAACTAAAATGTTGGTGGTTTGCACCTCCATAAAAGAAACATTTCCTTGGATTAGGGGTAATAGTACTCACCGGTGGTGGCAGAGGATTAGGTGTGGCAGCATTCAATGTTGGTGGCATAGGATTAGGAGTAACAGCACTCACTGGTGGTGGCAGAGGATTAATAAGGTCTGAGTCTTTTTTTGTGCCGCTTCCAGCATTCTTGCTTTGTCGAACATGGTGGCCAAATCAAGAGTCCTATTCTCCGATAAAGGTATCTCTGGTGTATTCGTCTCAATATTACATTGTTGTTATTGCCTTGAATTTACACTCCTTACTCAAGGTTCTCAGTACCTGGAAGTATTCATCCAGGTATTCTCCAGTCTGCTGATGGCGGATGGCTAATCGGTATCGTGCAAAGATCTCGTTAGTAGGCTTGACGAATTGTGACTGCAGTACCTTGATGGCCTCCTTGTACGCTGTACATTCGTATATGGTGCCATAAATCCTGGGCGAAACGAAATTCGTGAGGAGGCCCAATCTGTCACTACTAGATGCGAATACAAGGAAGTTTTGAAAGGTCTTAAACCAATGCTCCCACATTTGTTTAGAATTTTCTGAACTGGGGTCACAGTCCAACCTCTCTGGCCTGAGAACGCGCTTCATATCACAGTGTAGTAGAAAGTCTGACGCAAAGTAGAAATTTGCAGGTGGTCGCTGAGATCCGTGGGTCCTTCCAGGAATGTCCTGAAAATTAATTTTCAGTTTAATAAATTGTAGTAGTAAGCAAATGAATAAAGATGAGCTGTCATTGAAAGTAAACGCATACCTCGATCTGAGTCTTTATTAAACTGAAAATGTACATTCGCTGTAGAACATAATATATTTTTATAGTGAGCATCGCTAGATCTCAAAATGAGGCCACAGGTGGTGCTTAAACAAAATAGTTCCTTGAATACAAAATACCAGATCCGGTAAGCAACATTAATTTTACAACACCTATACCACCCACCAAAATTCCAAACTCCCACCATTTTCTGCACAGTTGCTTGCCACCCACCCAAGAGTTGAAATTGCCCACCGGTGGTCGATGTCACCCAGGTTGAGAAACCCTGGATTAAAGCCTTAGGACAATGAATACCAGTTTTAAGAAGTGGTTCATCTCCTTTAGTCTATATTAGACAAGCACGACTTCATTTAAAGTTAGCACTTTTTTCAGAAAGTCTAATTGTATTTTTGTGAAACAAATTGGAATTTAATATTTGAAAATCAGTTTTTAGTTCTTATTTGCTAATGTGGCATAAACAATTGGTGAAATGAGTTCTGAATTTAAAATGCAATAATTAAAGTTTTGCTGATAGATTTTAGGGCAAAATTCTTTTAAATCCTTGCTATTTATTTGAGGAACAAGTATTCGAACAATATTTGTAGTTCAATTTCAAGACACGTCAATTTTTCTTGCATTTGTGTTTTCGGAATTAAAAGTTTACAAAAAAAGAGGTTACAAAATAATTCAAGGAAAAAAGAAATGGGCAAAGTAGGACGACTTAACTGTCAAAAATGGATCACATCATAAGGACTGATTTGACTGATCACTGCTAAAGAAGCTAACTTTTTTATATACTTTCGTACTAAGCTGGGACAGCAATGACTGAGTTTTAGTAAAAAAAATAATCATTTTATTTATTTTTTTATTAAATCATGTATTGTAAACCATTTTTATTAATTTTTTGACTGCTATTTTCATTCATCCTATTTTTTTGTTTAAATCACGATGTGTAAAATGTTTTAACAAATAATAATAGCTTTTTTACTAAAAACAAGTTGAATGGTAATTAAAAAAAACAACTAAAAGTTAAGATGAAGGTAATAGTAGTTAAAAATTAATAAAAATGGTTTACAATACTTTGTCTAAATAAAAATTAAATAATAAATAATCGATGGCTTTTTTTTTACTAAAACCAAAACAATAACACTGCTGTGCCGTCTTTACTGAAATTGTGATTAAACAAACTAAAAATTAGATGAATGTAAATAGTAGTCATCAATTAATAAAAATGGTTTATAATACTTGATTTAATAGAAAAATAAAAAAAAAATTTCGTTTTTAATAAAACTCGGTCATTACCATGCCAGTTTAATACGAGAGTAAAAAAAAAAATCAGTCCTTATGATGACATCCATTTTTGCCAGTTAAGTCGTCCAACTTTGACAATTTTAGTAAATGTTTTCTGATGTTTTTAAGATGTATGGAATAACTTTAGTGTTTATAATTATGAAATAATTTTGCATTTGAGCTTTGACTAATGTAACTAATTATTGTAGTTAGTATTTCATTATTTTAATTACAATATTTACATTTTATTTATTACTCGTCTCAATGCTTTCATAGCTTTTAATTTAACTTTTGTTGAGAAAATATCAGATTCCCATTTTTCTCACTAATTTTTAGCATTTAGTTTTTTTGACTAATCAATGAACTACAATATACAATTATTGACCTTTTTAAAATCATATTTATGCTAAATGGATTACATTTATTTTTATTCTAATATATAGTACAGGTCTGTGTACAATAATTATGTTTTTGGATAGCTGTGCGAAGGATGATGTTGTTTCTCTGCCACATGATTCGCAGTGTCATGTTTAGAGGAACACTTCCACGGACACCCAAGCATTATTTGTCAGACCCCCGGGGTCCAAGGACCCCAGTTTCAAAACCACTACTTCAGAATGTTTCTCCTTTTGTTTTTCTCTTATATTGAGTTGGTGTTTTTGTTAATTAAAAACCGCTATCATCTTCCAACTATTCCTAAATCTTGAAATAACAATTCATTTGATATTAACCACTGAACGGATTATATGGATTATTCCTGCCAGAATTTCCCTAGTGTTTGGGCGATTATACCAAGAATTCCCTTCCAAAAACTAAGATGCTGAATGTAAATTCTTGCATCCCTATGTTTTGCGTTTGTCCTGGGGTGTTGCTTCTTTTGTTGCTCTTATACAGTTAATGACTATATGGTATTTATTGCACCTGTTGGTGCTTTTATGGTGGGTCATTTGATTTTTTTTTTTTGTTGTTTTTTTTGCTTTTGAAAATCCCTCAATGTATCGTGCAAATGACCAAGGAAGATATGCATTGATCAAAGGATCACTTTGAGATGCTAATTTATAGGAGTTGTATACCTCTTGTACGCTATAGAAAGATAAGACAATGCCTTCATTTCTCAAATAATGAGACTTCTGGTGAAACTACACACCCAAATCGTAGGCTCAAAACAAATATCCAAAGTTTTATTGTAGTTTAGATGAGAAATGTTGCACTTTGTATGTTCCAAAAATCCCAAAAGGGATATAACAATTGATGAAAGCCTTTGCTCCATAAAGGAAGGCTTGGATGGATTCAGTACATTCCTTTGAAACGCTCACGATTCAGAATAAAATATTTTATTCTTCATGAATCTAGTACTGGTTATGTATGGTCCTTTATTATATATGTTGGGAAAGGAACACAATTTGACCCTGGATTTGTTAACCTGCAGAATGTGTCTCCACATATTGTGATGTCCCTTATGAAACCATTACCATCAATGATTACTACACAAGTCTTTTTTAGTCAAATTTCGTAATTTGAAGGGCTATAGAGGGAGAATGGTTCCTGAGAGATGGTTTATGTTGGAAAAAAATATTATTACCTAATTTGCATGATATGTCATTAGGTGGTGGCCATCTTGGATTTCAGAAATTTTAGTACAACTTTCTTACCATTTAACCCCCCCCCCCCAAACCCTGACTAGAATCACTGCTGTATTTTACTTGAGAATTATGCCAATGTATGTGGGCTATCCGTTGGTCATATGCACTGCAGATTTCTGTCCATATTTTTGTATATATCATCTACTGAGTGGGGGTGTGTGGTCACAATTTGGCGACAGTGGTGCTTAAAGCGTTAACTGACCGCCGTATTGCTCAATGAACAGATCTGTATGGCACCGTAAGACTGAATAGTCCATGAAAAGTGATGGTTGCTTTTTGTAAAGGAAAAACAATGGCTTTTTGCTGGGAAGATAAAAAAAAATGATGTTGTACTCATTTTCACTATTCATAATGCAGAAAAAGAAGAGGTGAACACCCGACGACAAGGACCCAAGAAACAAAAGTCATCCGTGAATGCAAAGTTTAAATGGGGGGAATAGATAGTGCAGTTCAGTATTTGGCAAATTACCCTGTTTGCAGGAAACGCACAAAGAAATACTACAGAAAACATATTTTCCCACCTGTTTGACATGGCTCTATGGAATCCTTACCTTCTGTACAAGGCTTCTGGGGGGGGGGGCAGAACCATCACCACTGCAGTATAGAGTGAAAATAATCAGGGATACTGTTGAAAAGTATCATCCTGAGCTTCCAGCCAGAAATTCTGGAAGACCCTATACTCCAGGACATTTTCCCACTGAACTTCCTCCTACTGAGAAAAAAAAAAAGATCCTCAACCTGAAGGTGCGTCATCTGTGCTCAGAAGTGTGATCGGCATGGGAAAAAAATCAGGAAAGAAACCTGGTACCAGCGTGAGAAATCATGAGCATCACTCTTGTTTTAAGAAGTACCACACCCACTCATATATATAAAACCTTTTGTAAAGATCCCATAAATAAAGTAATTTTTTCAATTTTATTACTTATTTTAGTCCTTTTGTTGTTTTTTTCATTAGTTCAGTATAGTAAAGCTGTCCACGGCCTTGTCGGCTGGGACCTAGAATATGCTAACTGCATCCCCTGCAGAGGGATAAGACCCCCCTGCCCCCAACAGGGGCCACTTGTTTTTACACCTAATTCGCAAGACTAGTTAAGGAAAAGTAATCATTCACCAAAGTGAAAAAACAAGAACAATATCCTCTCACCAAAGTCGCAAGACTCTATTCTAAAAAAGAATTTTAAAAATAATAAAATAACCATTCACCAAAGTCGCAAAATCCTTTTGAATTTTAAACTGATTTCGGCATTAAATGACCCATCAAGGGTTGATGTGCCGCTAAACAAATCAGTCAATCATTACGGCTGTCCAAAAAAATAGTTTGCCAACTTTTTACTATGGATAAGTTATCTCTGGATAATCCCCATAATAATTTTATGCATGATTTTTCAACATTAAAGTCACGAAAAGATATCTATCTATCTATCTATCTATCTATCTATCTATCTATCTTATTGGATGAAATATTATAACGCACCACTTTTTATTAAATTTGACTAGTTTTTACCTTCATCTTAATTTTAGTTGTTTTTATACAACTTATTAATTCGGGCCACTGTTTCTATGGCAACGAACAACAGCGCAATCGGAAACGGAGTAAGCCTTCAGTGAGAATCAAACTTACACCCTCATTGCCAGAGGGTGACTAGTTTACACCTAGCTGCTTTTACCAATCGGCCACAAAGACTTCATGGATTAGCAGAAGCTGATTTACACTTATAAACTCACTCCCTACAACCGACTCTCTGCACCATATTTATGTTGTATGAGACCTAGTAGTCTTTTTTTTATAAATCAATTTTTATTATTGGATGAAGTATTTTCTATATATTGCATTCTTGAAATAAATTTTAAAAATTGGTTCCAAATTGAAACAATTTTGGAAAAAATACCCAATTTAACCCTGGATTTGTTAACCTGGAGAATGTATCCCCACATATAGTGATGTCTCTGCATAGTGATGTCTTTTATGAAACCATTACTGCAAAATGCATATTGTCTTACCATTGATTATTACTACACAAGTCCTTTTTTAGTCAAATTTTGTAAATCTTCTTTTTTTTTAAAAATTTTTTAAACAGCTATAGAGGGAGAGTGGGTCACGAGAGAAATGAAATGATCAGTGTGCTACAAGGTTTATGTTGGAAAAAAATAACATTACCTAATTTGCTTATGTCATTAGGTGGTTGCCATCTTGGATTTCAGAAATTTTAGTACAACTTTCTTACCATTTAAAAAAAAAAAACCCTGCATTTTTTATTTGGAAATTATAGCAAAAATCTGAATAGAACCACTGCTGTGTTTTACTTTTTATAAATCAATCTTTATTATTATTGGATGAAGTATTTTCTATATATTGCATTCTTGAAATAAAAAAAAATTGGTTCCAAATTGAAAAGATTTTTAAGCTAAAGTATTGTTTATTTCTTTTGTGTTTATTCTTTCTTAAACTGTATTTCCTTGTTTTTGTTTCTTCAGATGGATGAACGTAGAGTTGCTGACTATTTTGTGGTAGCTGGCCTGCCAGAGACACCCTTGCCATTAGAAGAATTTAGCAATGAAGCTATCATCAAACCAACTTGTAAACAAGATCCAATCACTGATATATGTGTGATCAACAAAAGCTTGGGTGAGAAGGAACCAAAAGGTTATGTTTGTCTTGAGCGAACACAATCGGGTTTCCCTGGAGACTTGAATCATGGAAGTATACGCTGCCCTGAAATGTTTATTTGCTATCGAAGAAGCAGAGAAAAACCTCCTCTTACTGATATTGGGTAAATTTCCAAAAGTTTATTTAAAGAAATAAATAAAATTTGCTAATTTAAAAAAATGTATTTTTACTGAGTAAAATGTATGTTTTAACCTTTATTACTCTCTGGACGGCTTTGCCAAAGCACAAATTGACCTTTTTTATGAATTTTAGTTCATTAAAATCCTTGTAGCATAAGTTCACATTTGTTCTCCACCATGAAATTTTGTATATATCATACCAAAGGCCAGACCAATTATTCACCAAATTTAGAAAAAAATTAGTCAACATGTCAAATGTCCTGTCAAGTTCGTGGTCAACTTTTTTATTTGACCTCTGAGGTAAAAATGCATAAAATAAAAGTTTTATATCTACTTGAGTACTTTAAAATGATATAGAAATGAGCTTTCTAGGTGTAAAAACAACTGAGATATTCATTTTCAAACGTTCTCATTACCTTCAAAAATTCACATTTTTGGCAAAGTTCAGAGGTCAGTATCTCCAGAACCCTTTGAGCCAGAAATGTTAGACTGGTGTCATTTCATTTGTCTCCTAAAGATCTATAATTGTGCCAAATTTGAACAAAATCACTGATGGTCACAGTATTTTTGCCTTAAAAATTTGTTCATTTGACATGGAATGACTCAGTTAATTTCAGTCCTACATGAACAGACACGCAAGTTACAGGCTTTCATAGTTATTAAGTGCACTATATCTTGGCACTCTTGAAAAAGAATGCAGTGTGCTTACGGTTAAGTATGAACAAACTAAAAGATCCTAAAAATGCATATCTGTATGTTTTTAGGATAAGAACATTTTACAAATACTTTTTCTGTATTTTCTTTAAAGATGATTATAGTTGCCTTCCCATCTCTGTTAAGGTAGAAAATGATTCAAGTGAAAAAAAACCAGTTAGTCACTCAATAGAAACTGTCACATGACCGTCTTCAGGCAGCATGCTGTGTTGATCAATTGGAAAAAGGGGTGATCAATGAATAAGTTACTTCTCTTGCCTTTTGTTGGGCAGTGATCACTAAAAAAAAAGAGTCCAAATTTTCAAAAGACACGTGTGAATGCAACTGGACACAAACTAAGGGATCAATTTAATATAAACTTACATTGCAGGTTTTTAGAGGGGGAATTTTCAGAAACCCCCAAAAATGTTTTTGTTTTTTTTTAAAGATATAATAAGGAGTAAATGTTGCAATTTTTAACCCTCTACTCCATTGGTGCAGCCTGTATGCATGATACATACAGCCAGCCAGCCGAACCAACTTACAAACTGAAGAAACCTGTGTTAACAG
The DNA here is from genome assembly GCA_006491835.1 of Architeuthis dux. NCBI lineage: Eukaryota > Metazoa > Mollusca > Cephalopoda > Oegopsida > Architeuthidae > Architeuthis > Architeuthis dux. The sequence continues at coordinate 211,895 of VCCN01001586.1, forward strand.
TTTTGGTTGATGATGATGAATAGACACTGATTTTCTCATGAGCTCTAATTTTCCAATGGTTGTTTCTTTTCCTATTTATTAAAATATATAGAGAATATAACCTTAAATAACAATTTGAAATTCAAACTCTTTGGACTGACTTATATTTACCCTATTTGCCGGCATATAAGACGGACATCTATTCCTATATTATACAGCGTCCAATGGGTTGGTATTATAACTAGAGGGCCAACTACTGAAGCTCGAAATGGACAGCTATGGGGTTTGGCTGAGTTGCGGTAGATCCCCTCCCAAATACCTTTTTTGTAAGCGTCTTATAGGCAGGCAAATATGGTAATTCTATTGCATTTGTTTATTTTTAATACTTGTCTCTTTCTTTTGTAGAGTTTTATATGAAGGTAAAGAGAAATTGATGGCAGGTTGTGAAATCGTACATACTACACCCTATGGACACCCAGCAAATGTCAATAACAGCAACAGTAGCCGTATCTACATCACTTATAGGCGAGCCTCGGAGACTGCATCCAGTGATACGTTAGCTGTTGTGGATATTTGTATTATCCTTACTAACAAAGTAAGTTTACCCCCCCTCCTTTTTTTTTCTTTCTTTCTTACTCACTCGCGTCTGGTCTCAGATTTTCATTCATTTCATTGCTCTTTCTTAAATGCAATTTGGGTGGTTGTTGTTGTTGTTGTTACTCGTCCTTGACCCGTTGCTTTGCTGATAGTCATCATAAGTGGCTGATGGCTGCTACTGATTCTATAAGTGTAACGGACATGTTAGGAAGAGTGAGGGGAGAAACGGATATGAGTGAATATTTAAAGGTAGTTTAATAAGAGAAAGGGAGGGGCTGATGGCGGCTACTGATACTATTAGTGTGACAGATATAAATGAAAATATATAAACAGAATTTTACATTTTATTTTGGCAGATAATTTAGCTTTTAAAAAAAAATATTTTATCAGCCTTTTAAGGTCTGTTGTTGTAGATATAGGGGGTGATGAGCCTCCTTACCCTGGCCCATGGCGTGTTGGTAGAAGGGAAGAGATGGATACATGCCTTCCTCAAGGGCATTAGTGCAAAGTGAGTGCAAACTGTCTCCGCCGCAGTTTGAACTCTGCACGCTGATCCCATTCTCTGCTGTTAACTGCTTGGCCACTTGTACCGCATTAGTTTTAATCATTTTCTGTGTGGAATCTGAAGAATCGGGTAAAAAAAGTATGAATCTTTGGTCCAACTACATGTTTCTTACAAGAGACAAAAAGGACACAATTGTTTACTATAAAAAAAAAGAAGGTAGTTTCGAGGATTATACAAAAAATAATCATCAGTTTAGAAGCAGAGATTTTGGCATTTTTGAACTAATCCCTAATCCATAATATATTTTGCAAGCTGTCTGTCTGATATAACAAACAGGAAGGGGGTGGGGGTAATGTGAACACAAAATAGCTGAACTGCTGTGTGTGGCTGCTGATAATATAACTACTACTGGTACTGATATGTCAATTTCGTTTTCTACCCAAATTGAATACAGAAATTTTAGTTAACAATACCTTTCAAATTACTGTGTAGACCTGCTGACACAGCTTTAGGTATACCATTAGCAAAGCAATGGGTATTTACTAGTAATTTATTAACTAAAACATCTGCAGAACTTATTTTGAGTATTTCCTCTGAAAAGGCAGATTTTTTAACAGTTTCAAATGAAAGTTTCAAATGAAAACTCTTTGGATAAAATATTCTGTTCTTTGCTGTTCATCTCTTTTAGACATTTTCTGTATTTTCTTAATTCCAAATTTCTCCTCGTTTTCAGAATGAAAGTGCTCCCCATGCTTACTGCCAGATAAACAAGAACTTGAACAAGGCAATGGTGAGTGAAATAACTTGGAAATATTTCTTAGCAAAGTATTCCTTATTCTCTCCCCATTATCCTCTTCCACTTAATTTGCATATCTCATGATTCATCTTTGAATGAATAAAACAAGGTTTCAATAAATAAAGATTATTACTGATAATTTTGGTAAGTAGAGTTTGAATTCATTATTGTCAGTTTAGGTATATAGGAAAACAGATTCTTACTAGCATTCCAAGGGAAATTATGAATCACCGCCACCTATATATGGTTCTTTTTACCTTGTAAATTAAACAGTAGTGGTGGGCAGTGATCACTAAAAAGTCAAAATTTAAAAAACAAAAAACAAGTGAGAATGCTGCTGGACACAAACTAAGGGATTAATTTGGCATAAACTTACATTGTAAATTGAACTCTCCCACTAAAAACCTATTTTTGGGAGGAATTTTCAAACAAAAAAACAACATTTCACTACTCATTGAGGGGTGTGCGTATGTGCGCACGCAACATTTCAAGTTTCTACTATGAACAGTCAAAGTCCGGATACATATAAATGTGAGAACACATGAATAACCTAAACCCAGCAATAAACCAGTGTTGTGAGTAGCAGTGATTAATTATCCATTACCCCGGCCCTCTGTTGTAATATTTCTATGGAAATAAATAGAATATACATGTTACTATGTTTGATGTATGATTTGAAATCCAACGTCTAGCTTCTTCTGAATAATTATCTATTGTCTACTCTTTATTCATCTTGAATAATCATTCCTTAACTTTTGATATGTTATTGCTGTTGTTTCAAACCATTTTACTTGCTACTAATACATATAATGGCTGATGATTGAGATATATATATAAGTCCACTGCTGGACAAAGGCCTTTCCCATCTCCTTCCATGACGACCTATCTTGTGCCAAGTCTTACCGGCAAACTTTTCCATCTCATCCCTCCATCTTGTGTCTGGTCTTTTCCTACTTCGTTTACTGTCCCATGGGCACCAATTGGTTAGTCTTTTCTCCCATCTATTGTCATTTCTTCTTGCTAGGTGGCCAGTTAAATTAAAAATGAAATAATTTGCATGCCGTATTCTTTAATCCAGCCGTTATAACAACAATCCTTGAGGGTTCTGTAATAACAGGAGTCTACTTTATATGATGCAGGAGACGGCCAACACACTTAAAATGTCTAAATCAAGCATTGGAAACATTTTCACCAGCAGCTTGTTTTTATCAGTGAAGGACAATGAGGAGTGGATACTTTACAACAATGTGGAATGCAAGAGATTGTGGGGCAAGTGAAATGAACCACAACTAAACATACCAAAGTCTGGCTTTCATCCAAAGCAGATGATGCTGTGCATATGGTTGAATCTGTAAAGGAGTCCCCTACTATGGGCTCCTTTCAGAGAATCAAATGATTGATTCTGACAAGTACTGCTCCTAATTAGACCAATGAAAGGCAGCAATAGATAAAAAGCATCCAGAATTAGTTAACATGATGGATATAGTATTCAAGCGAATGCTTTATCAGTTGGTTACTAACATCACTGCGCTATGCAAATAATGTAAACAGCCAGCCACTGTGGAGGAGGTTAATATAGATTTGAATAGATAAGAACATTAGAATAACCTGATAGTGTGGAGGACTATGACGATCAGGGGAAAGGAGGGGGTTTTATTTTATTTTTTTTCGAGAATATGCCTGCAAAGATTGAGCTGCATCTTATATGACGGGAAATACGGTAGTAAACAGAACAAACGTTTTGGCTACCCCAGTAAGTAAATAAGTAACCCGAATATTATATAGATAGGATATAGGATTTTTAAGTACACTACTCTTAAGTTATCATTTAGAATTGCATTTGGATATTGTTTTGAGAATTGAGTTTATATGTAAGTTTGTTTTCTTTTCAGGTTGGTTCTGATATTTACTTGTGCTACAAAAAGGCAATGACTAAAGCAGATGTTTTAGCATATGAACCTGGTATGTATTTCAGTTAATGCAAATTAGTCTATAAATTCTCAGGCTCTATTTGTAATACTTACTACAATATGCATAGATCTTTCAATTTTATTTTACTTCAACTTATTAACTTCATTGAAACTGATGCCCACATTTCTCACTAAATGATTCTATTAAGAAAGGATTTGACAAGAGATTTGAGGGCAGGGTCGGATTAAGCTTTATAGAGGCCTGAGGTACAGGTCAACTTGGGGGGGCGGGGTCACTGTGCCCTAAAGAGTCTAAAAGAGAACTAAATTGATTTTTACTATTTACCGTAAAACTTTGTGTATAAGCCAAGAATTTGACTCTAAATTTTGGTCCTAATGTTAGGGGAGTCAAATCCGGTCTAGCCGACCGCCTTAATGAAAGGGTTAACGTAAAAGAAAAAAAAGATTTAAGCCATGGCCTACACGGGGGGGGGGGACAGCACTGTTTGTGAGTAATAAGGCCAGATAATTGTTGTTTAATCTACTTATATAATGAATAGTATGGACTCTTCCTCTTAAAATTAACAGTATTGCTGATAATTATTTTCTAGAAAATGAAATTATTTTAATGTTTTTCTCTTATTCACCTACTAATTCACATTTCTACTTTCCATCTTTCTAGCAATCTTGGGTCGTTTTCCACCTGACGATTATGAGAATTTCCCCTTGCCTGCGTCTGTGCCGTTGTTTTGTTTACCAATGGGAGCAACGATTGAATGTTGGTCAGCAAAAGCCCAACATCCACTTCCTGTATTTTCTACATTTATTCTCACCACGTCTGGTGGAGAAAAGGTTGTTACGATTTTTGGTTTCATTCAGTAAAATCTATTTTTAACTTTCAATTATTTTTTACCTCAAAACATTTTGATTTGTCTTTAAGTGCTTTCATTGTCAAACTTCAGTCCAAGTTGGAGTTGACTTTCCCCCCCCCCCACAAGAACAATCCTCACCAATTTTAGGGGAGTAAACTCTTCACTCTTTGACTATCACATCACATTAAACCAAACCCATATATGAAATTAACATTTTCCTACCTGAATTTGAAATCATGACCATGTAATTGGAAGGCATCTCTCTTACCAACTAAGTTAAACTGATAAGACCTATATACCTATGAATGTATTTATTATATATACAATACAAAAGTTGCAGTATTATCTTCACTCAGAATAGAAGTAGGAGTTTGACCCTGCAGCAGCCAGGCTTGTTAAAATTCCTAAAATTCTTTTGATGTATGACAAATAAAAGTTGGGAATAAAATTGGCAAAGTTTGAGGACATTTTTATGAATGCATTAACAGCAAGCTGTTACACAGCACAACAAAAAGAAGCCTTCTTTGTGTGTTTTTTTTTTTAGTTGCCAACGATGTTTAAACGTATTCTGGGCGGGGGGGTGCTTTAATCTAAAACATGACATTAGTTTTATCGAATTGGCTCTAGTTTTTGAGATAATGGGTAGCCCTCAAATTATGATTTTTACACTAATATAGTGGAGTACAGAACTTTTATTTTCACTTTTGATTCTTGGTAAAATTTAGTTAAATCTGAAATCAGTTAGATGACCAAATACCTAAAGATGAATTTAGCAACAAATGTATATATGTGTAAATGACAGTGGCTCTGAAGGCTGAGCGAGCTGAATTCAAAAATACGGCGGCATCTATTATCTAAAAAAATAGAGCCAATCTAGCAAACTGATGCCTTATTTGGAATTGGCGCCACAAAGTTGCCCTAAAATGGCTCTAATATCATTGGAAATAACATTAGTGTTGACCAGTGTTATATATCAATCAATACTTCATAAAAGTAGCTTAGAAAAATTGCAATATTGAAGAATATATTTCATCACACTCTAAAAGATTTACTAATATTTAGATCTTCAAATAAAAAAATTTACAAATATATATACACCAAAAATATATGTACAGAAATCTTTGCTAAATATTTGTATAAGGCTTCTTTACACACACTGGCTTGATTTCAAGTCACTTGCTATTTATAGAATTTATTTTATAATTATTTGTAAATGTTAATTATCACTAAGCTTAATTATTATTATTAAAGTATTGTCATTAGTATGCCACTGGCTGACAGAAGATTGCAGACAGGTTAAGGATTCTATTCTTAAGAAAACTAATGTAAATGACTGTAATTAGTTGTAAATAGACCTGGAGTTATCTCCCTTGAACAGCATTTGAATGGTATTGGGCTATGATGTGTTGTCTTTGCTATGTTACGGTAACAAACGTGCAAACAATCATACAGAAATCTGATCATTATAATATAGATAAACATATGGTTTTGTCATGAAATAATTTTAGAAGATGGATAAATTATTCCACATTAAAATGGATGTAGAAGATAATATTTAATTTGTTGGAGATTTTCACCTGTAAATCTATCAAGCCCCTTTAAAATTAACTTTTTATATGGTTACTGAAAGAAAATGATTCACTTTCTCTTCTCTTAACTAAATGGTGAAATGTTTGAAAAATACCTATAATTGACAAGTAACATCTTTTTCCTACAATGTTTTAACTTTTTATTAAAATATTCAAAGAGTAAAAAAAACAAAAAACTTTGATTGCAAGTTTGAATTTCTTTGCTCTTAAAATGTGTTTTAGGTCTAGATTTTCTTGCTCAGATCTATTTATTGAATGCAGTCATGTTTATACTTAATAAACTATTTAATCCTGAAAATCTCTTTTGGAAATCTCAATCTTTTTGTTGTATCTTGTACTGATGTTTCTTTCTAACATGTTTGCAGGCATATGGAGCTGCCGTATCTTTTTATGAAGAATTTCCAGAAGAAAAGTTGACTGATCTACAATTGCGGCATTTAGGGCTGAAAAACAAGCATATCCGTGAACAGTATCGCATTCTCAAAACTGTACACTCCAACAAATGCATCTGTCTCCTTTCTCGTTGGCCTTTTTTTGATGCCTTCAAGAAATTTCTTTCATATTTGTATAGAATATCAATAACAGGTCCTTATACAGTTCCTATAGAAAGGTGAGTTCAAAATTAACAACTCTTCTAAGATTCTGCTTATTATGTTGGGGTGGATCAAAAGTATTTTTGTTTTTTAATCAACTCCAGAGCTCCTCTGTTTTGTGAAGTTTATGTAATGTTCTAAATATGTTATCTTTCGATGATAATAACTCTTAATAATAATTTAATTTATATAATATTTATATAATAATTTATTCAATTAATTATTCAAACTAATATCTTCATCTTTGTTGTTTATAACATAGATTTTGAGTAATGCATTCTCCAGCCTTCTTCAGGTGCATGAAGAAATTTTAAATGCAACAGGAGTTAAAAAAAAAAATTAAAACAAATCACTGGATGCAACATCTGAAAAAGGCTGTGTGCATTGGCTGAAATATATTAAAACCAATATAGATGTGGACACTCAACCCAATAATTCCTGGAATATAGATGAGGACACTCGACCCAATAATTCCTGGAATATTGATGATACTTCATCTTAGAACTTTGGACAATTCTCATAAAAAATATTTAACTTTGAAAAAGTTTTGACAGTCGCAATAATTAAAGCTAACACAAAATTATTCCTAAACATTATTAGTCTTGTAAATTTGAAAACTGTTTATTAGTTAAATGAACTTTTACAACATGTGACTTGTTCACTTTTGTAGATCATTCTTTGAACATTGCCTTTTTTTTAAAACTATCTGCTTTTACAATTCTTAAATTGTTTCATTTAAAATACTTTCTAAAAAGCAAAATTATATTTTTTAAAATTATTTTGATCTGAAATTTACAATCTTTTCAAGTTCTATTCATTATAAGCTACACTCGAATACAATCGAATCTTTTCTTCCTATCCTTGATGTTGACAACACAACATTTCGGCCTATCCATTCTTCAGCCTTCTTCAAGTGTATAATTCAAGAAAAGAGGCAAACCTTTTTTTAATTTATTTTTTAAAAACTCTTTCCTTGAATTTTCCACCTGACATTTGGAAAGAAGAGATTCAATTGTTCAAACAAAAGTCTGAATGTTAATGACTCTCCTCAAAGTTAGAGGAAATAAGGTACACAATTTTGAAAGCCAAATGAAGTCAAATATTATTTCTGAATTGTAAGCTTGACTGATTACAAATACAAACCATTTATAATTGAAATTGTACAAATTTCTTTTTTCTCTTCAGGCATATTTCTCATTTTATGTATGATGTCCCGTATCCTTCACCACAAAGGCCAAGAATTCTTGTACAGGTATTAATGAACATCTTTTAAAATCTCAAACGTTTAGTAAGGACTTCAGTCGAATTTAGTATAGAGCAGGAAATTCTCAAGGGGGGGCTATATGGCTCCCTTGGAGACCCTGGCACATTTGAAGAGGCCCTTAGACTGAATTAATATTAAATTAATTTCTGTCAATCTGTTCATGCTGTATCCCTGTTTGACAAAGGGCCCTGAAATTTCTCCTGTAATTCAAAAGTGGGATGCACAGGGTCACTGATACATAACTGCTGAGCATCATTTCTTTCATTCAATGAGAATAATTTTATGCAAATGACAACCATGTTATTTTCAATTTATAAGATCTATTTCAGTCGAATATGTTAATCTCTCGATAATTAACAAATTCTATTGATTCTATTTTAAATTGGATTCTTAAAGTCTTTGTATGATTATGCTGTGACACCAACTGGTTTTTAAGAAAAGAATTACTTGCTTTTGTTAGAATTATTTTAGAATTATTAATGACAACTCATAAAACTTAACCAAAGTAAGAGTTATAGGTTTCTATAGTTAAGATTTGATTTGATTGTTTTTTTGTTTAACGGCACATCGACCTGTGGTGGGTCATTTAGTGCCGAATTCGGTTTCTTTTTGAATACACAATTTATGTAGGCACATTTTTGTAGCGATTGTTGTCATGGTATGTATATCGAATCTGTAATTTATATTTCTGAGTATATTTTCAAAGGTTATTTTTTTTATTCTTGTGACTTTGGTGAAAAAACAGGTGACCCCTGTTGGGGGATCTTACCCCTCTGCAGGGTATGCAGTCAGCATATTCTAGGCCCCAGCTGTCAAGGCCGCTATAGTTAAGAGACATGAGGATTTATATTGATGACTTAAATAATTGGGTATTGATTTCTTCTTTTCTTCTCTTGGTTCATTAAAAATAGGTTGTTAAAAGAAGACGTGTTTTCATCATTTAGAGGTGAATATATTAATGTGAAAAGATTGACGAAGTATTTAGAAGTGATTAGACTATGATTATACAGTGAGCAAAAACTATTTGTTTGCTGAAATATTTACTAAATGTTGTCTTTGTCAAATTTCTGCAACTATTCAACATTCTGATGGTTCACATTTATTTGGAATGAACAATCGACACCTGACACTGTTTAAGATACAATTTTGAATATCTAATACAAGGGGTGCTGAAAAGTTCTCGGCCCGACCAAGAAGGGAGTGACCTAGAAACAAATTCAAAAATAAGTGCAAATTGTCACTTTACTATATAAAAAGAACAGTTTCCAGCTACAGTTACAAAATAACGCTCAGATTTTGGAAGTGGGTCAGGCCTGAGAACTGATATCGTTTTCAGCACCTCTTGTATGCATTAAAAAATCCTAACTACAGGGTTCAGCAATAACACTAAATGTTTGACAGATCATCTACAGATATATAAGAATAGATGGTAAAAATATGAAAATGGTGGTTAACTGCCCACACGGTCAAATGAAGACATGAAAATAGGCAATTTTGAGGACATTCGAAAAAAATCGAGCACATTTCAAACAATCATTCTGACACTCCTATAACAGTAATAAATATGGTTACTGCATACACATCACCTAATGTTATAAATGAAAGGAACAAAAAACAGTACTTTATCTAATATACTGTTTAAGTGAGAAGTTCTCAAAGGGGGTGTTGTTTTACATTTTGGATTTTCAGCCATTTTGAGAGCCTTTTAGGAGGAAAAGATACACCTGATCTGATTAAATTTTTGATTTCTACAGAAAAGGGTAGCCCTAGTCACAAAGTTTCAAAACTGTACATGCCATATTGAAGGAACTATGAATGTCGCAAGTTGGACCTAAAGGCTTGTTCGGCAAAATGCATGAAATGAAGTAAAATTTCAAAGATTTTTAGTTTCAAAACTATTAAAGATACAGAACTTGATTTAAAAAAAGAAATTTTAAAAATTTTTCTGAAGGATCTGAGAGGGTGACGTTGGTAGCACTGGGTGATTTGATATGGAATGACCCTTTACCATCCCATAACTCTTTGTAGTGGATTAGGCAGCAAGCAAGTAGCTAGGTTGTGATGGACACAAAGTAAGCATCCAGTTTATGATCATACTTACATTGTAAATCAGACCCTTTGCTAAAAACTTACAAATTTAGGAATTTTCAATATGCTCTGGTATCCCATTAGTAACCATAGGAAATTTGGTGGTCATAGCTCTAGCCATCCTTGGGTTATATGATGACAGATGGACAGAATAGACAGTTAGTGGATGATAGTAAGATGTTAACAACATTGCACTTCAAAAAATGTCCGGTTTTAGGCAGAACATTTATTTCTTTTCTTCATTATAGCAATTTTCTGAATATTTTTTCTTTTCTATCATAGTTGAATCATGAAGCCTTGTGTTTGTCTATGCCTGAAGATTCCCCTCTACCTCAAAGGTCAGTATCTACTTTTGGAATGAACAGATTTTTATGAAATATTTTTCTTGATTTAAAAACAAAAAAATGTTATTTACTATTTATTGCCACTTCAGAATTTTCATTTGTTCATAGTGGGTTTTGTTAGATCTATTTTTTGAAAATGAGTTCCAATCCTTACTTTGGAAAAAGAGTGTTCCTGGGTTCCTAGATCACGGAAGTTGTCTCTCTTTGGAAAATGTATTTTAAATACAGTTATGTCATACCAGTTGTATTGTTTCTCCATATACATTTTTTTTTATATCTGAAGTAATATAAATATAACCTTAGAATCCTGTAGTCATAAATTCAATATCTTGAAAACAATAGTTTTTGACTCTTAATAGAAATAAGTTTTAAATTGGCAAGATTCAATTCTTCTTTTGATGGATTGGAGATAAAGAAATGCTGCTAATGATTTTAATTTTGATTTCAGTGGAGCTTCCTTCATCACACTGCTGAAAAACTTAGGTCCTGAAAATTGTATGACAATTTTGCTTCATGTCTTACTTGAACAGAAGATTTTGATTCATTCTCTTCGTCCTGCTGTGCTGACTGGTGTAGCTGAAGCAGTGACTACTGTAAGTGATGCTGCTTCTCTTGTTTTCTTTTTGTTCATCATCTTTCGATCAAGTGTAGCATTCAGACCTCCAATATCTGATCACTGCTACCAAAGGTTTAGGTTATTCATGTGTTCACACATTTATATGTTGAAATATTGCACACACACGCACACCTCAATGAGTAGCTTTTTTTTTTTTTTTAAATTCCCCTCCAAAATAGGGTTTT